>PVJN01023561.1:0-32150 GCA_004026805.1 Lasiurus borealis | reverse complement strand
ATATTACATTGATTTTTCAACTGTTAAGTGAAACCTGCATGTACATCTTACGAAGATTAATTTATCAGGGTTATACAGAATAGACAATAGGAAAGATGGACTGGACTAGAGGGTGAGGATCATATTTGGAAGCAGTTTCAGTAACCTAGTGATGAGGTTCTTTACCCGTGCCTACACATGCTCACCTCATGCCCTTTACCATACCTCCTCACACAGTTTTCAGCATACGTAACTGCATTTGGCGACAAGGCATTGGAACGCTGCACATCCAACCTTGCAAATATTCTGTTATTGTCTCCTGGGGTTTTCCCACCACAATTAAGAATCCTGGTTTAGCCAAAACCAGTTTGGCTCAACAGATAGAGCGTCTTCCTACGGACTGAAGGATCCCAGGTTCAATTCCGGTCATGGGCATGTACCTTGGTTGCGGGCACATCCCCAGTAGGGGGTGTGCAGGAGGCAGCTGATCGATGTCTCTCTTTCATCAATGTTTCTAGCTCTCTTTCCCTCTCCCTTTCTCTCTGTAAAAAAATCAATAAAATATATATATTTTTAAAAAGAAGCCTGGTTTACAAAATCCCATGTTAAGTCAATTTCTGAAACTTGAAATTTTTTTAACTGAGGACATTCTAGAATCTTCAAGTAGTAATGTCCGCTAATAAATATATTTCTATGTCTGTGTGTAAAATATCTGAAGGTGCAGGAACTGCTCTTTTATGCTCCTGGACACATCCATTCTATAGGAAAGGTAATTCATCCAACTGCCCGAGGCATTTTGTTTAGATAAACCAGTTTCATGTCAAGTATATTATTATTTAATTAGAAAAAAATCCAAGTGTCTATTTAAAACGCAAGAAGATTTAAAGGAGTCAACCTCAGAAACTTAAATAATTTTATGTTAGCACAGTCTGGAAAGAATATTCAGATACTAACATTATCGAAATTAAACATAACAATAATAGACATAGAAAAAATTAAACCATCACAATGAGGTAACATCTTTCTTGCTAATTTACTGTTCCTTACATTAGATATTTCATCACTAAAATTCACAGCAATGCCTAAGATTAATAAAATGGATAGGGGCACTACCTTGACACGTTTTTTATTTTATTTGATATTACAAATCCTATATAATAAAAACCTAATATGCAAATGTCCTCTTGGGTGTTCATTCAACCGGGAGTTCGACTGTTTGCTATGACGGGCACTGGCAGGGGGCAGCAGTGGGGGCGCTGCTGGCCCCGATGGGCCCCAAAGAGAGCGGGACCACGGCGGGATGTTGGAGTAGGTGAGTGGGCGATGCCAGGCCAAGGTGGGTGCGAGCAGGGGCCCAATCACCCCAACAATTGCCCTGCACACAGTGATCACCAGTGACAATGGAGGAGATTGGGCTGCCGCCTGGCTCCCAAGTGCTGAGGGAGCTAAGTGGAGTGCCCAGCCCAGATTGAATGCCCCACAGGTGGAATGATGGAGCAGGTGAGAGGGCAGTGCCAGGCCAATGCAGGGGGCCAGGGGGGGGGGGCTGCAGGGCTGCGATGCTGAGTGCGTGAAACTGGGGCCCGATCTCCACAGGCCATCCCGAGGGACCCCACCCATGCACGAATTCGTGCACCGGGCCTCTAGTATTAAATAAGTAACAATGGTGTATACATGTTTCCACGCCATTACACTAAAACTATCAGTATGGAGGGAAAATGTATCCTATATAGTTTTGCATATAAAATGTTAAAACAGTAAAATTTATACAGAGCTTAAGCAGTGTCATTGAAGATAAAACCATACTCTTCATGAGGGATTATGTGTACAATTCGGGCCCTCGTCAGGAACTGGCTAGATCTTGCTTTCTTTCAAAAGGCCATCATAAAATGTTTCTCTTTATCCGTGTAATTCAGAGAGATCATAAGGAGGATAAAGCATGCCATAAGAGAGTTATACAATTCTTGGCATTATACACTTCTTTAAAAAGAACATTTCTCAAGAGCATACCAGAAACCAGCAACGATTCCCTAATGTGGAACTTAACTACTTTGAAGAAATGCCAAGGGACTAACATAAGGACAGATGGGGCTTTCCTTACGCACCGAGTCTCTCCCAGCACCGATTTATAATGCAAGCGTATCTGAAAGAAAGACTTCCATAAATGGTGATCGTTTTATGTCTCAAGGCATGGAGGAATATTTTAATACACGCACACACAAAAAAAATGGTATATGAGCAAGAAGAGCTTGGAGATATGATTCATTGGCCATAAAATTCAACTCATTAAAGTATACAATTCAGTGCTTTTCTGTGTATTCATGCAACCATCACTACTACCTAATCCCAAATAATTTTCTTTTTTTTAAATATATATATATATATTATTGATTTTTTTTTTTTTACAGAGAGGAAGGTAGAGAGATAGAGAGAAACATGGATGAGAGAGAAAGATCCATTAGCCGCTTCCTGCACGTCCCCTACTGGGGATGTGCCCGCAACCAAGATACATGCCCTTGACCAGAATTGAACCTGGGACCTTTCAGTCCGCAGGCCGACGCTCTATCCACTGAGCCAAACCGGTTTCGGCTAATCCCAGAACATTTTCCTCTTCCCCAAAGAAAGCCCTTACTATTAGAAGTCACTCCCCTTTGCCCCTCCACCAGCCCCAGAAAGCAGGAATCTTTCTGCTCCTTTCTGCCACTGGATCTTCCTCTTCTTGATACTGCAAAGTCAGTAGAATCGCACCGTATGTGGTTTTGGTCTTAAGTTTAATTTGGAATACACTTTTCAAGAATTATTCTTGTAGTATGAATCAATAACTAATTTCATTTCATGACAGGATATTATACAGTCTGGTTAGGCTAGGTTTTGTTTATTCATTCACCTGTTGAACATCTGAGTTGTTTCCATTTGGGGGGCTTCTGAGTAAGGCTGCTATGAACATGCATGTATTCATGTTGTGCATGTTCTGTGTAGGTACATGCTTTCAATTTTCTTGGAATTTCTGGGACATGTGATAACCTTATATTTAAACATGTGAGGAACTTGGAGACTGTTTTCCAAAGGACTAGCACCATTTCCCATTCCCACTGGCAATGAACGAGGGTTCCAATTTCTCTGCATCTTCTCCGAGTGTGATATTATCTGTCTTTTTAATTACAGCCATCCTAGTGCGAGTGAAGTTAGCATCTCAGTGCGGTTTTGATTTGCTTTCCCCAGTGAAGAGGGATATAGAGCATCTTCTCACATGCATTTTGACCATTTGTATATATATTCCTTAGAGATCTGGCTGCTTAAATCCTTTTCCCTTTTTAACATGTGTTTCCTTCACTTTATTACAAAATGTATCTACTCACACAAGTGAAATACATCAGTATGATTTTTAAAAATAAAAAAATCAACTTTTCGGTTGTCAATGAGGTGACAAGGAGATAGTCTGTTAGCAAGCTGCAGTTAAATCACTGCCCACATGATTTAACCCAAGCACCTAGTTTGGGAAGATAAACAAATGAAACCTCTTCATTTTCCACTCATCATGTTAAAATTTGAGGGAATTCCAGCAAACCATTTTCTTTTCCTTTTCCATCTATGTCATTATCTTCTAAATATAATTTCACTAAGCAAGGACTAGTTTCAGTCAAGCCTATAATTTTTTTTCTCAATACCCACAAGAAAATTAAGAGTATTTTATTGTTTTTAGACAATAGTTACCCCTTTGCCCATTTTTAAATTGGGTTGTCATTTTGTTTTTTATTTATGACTGCTCTTCCTATATGCCGGACATTGCCCTCATCACATATATGCTTTGCAAATATTTTCTCCCATTATGTCAACTGTCTGTTCACTTCATTGATAGTATCCTTTAAAGCAAAAGAGATTTAATTGTGACAAAATCCAGTGTATCCACTATTTCTTCACTTGTTTGTTGTTCATTATTATCTAAGAAATCAATGCCTAACCAAAGATAATGAAGATTTACACCTCTGCTTTTTTGCAAGAATATTATAGTTCTCATATGTACATTTAAATCTTAGATCTATTTCCAGATTTTTTTATGCATATGAAAATCCAGTTGTCCCAGCCACTTTGGCAAAAAAGAAAAAGAAAAATGATTCTTCCCTCCACTAAAATGCTTTGGTATCCATTGAAAATCAATTGACCATTAAAGTGTAGATTGTCAATTCTATTCCATTGGTCTCTACACTTATTTGTATGGTAGCACTTTTAAATACTTTTAAAAGTATTTAAAATACTTTTAAAAGTCTTGGTAGTTTGATTTTAAATTTTGCATTGGAAAATGTGAACCCTCCAACTTTAAATTTTTTTCAAGATTGTATTGACTATTCTGGATCCCTTGAACTTCCACATCAATTTTAGAATCAGCTTGTCAATGTTTGGAACAAAAATGCTAGGATTTGGAGTTGGATTGCTTGAATCTGTAGATAAATTTGAGTCATATTGCCATATTAACAATGTTAAGTCTTCTAGTACTTAAAAACAGATATATTTCTTTGTATTTCAATCATCTTTAATTTTTCAACAATGTTTTATAATGTTCAGTGTATAAATCTTAAGCATCTTTCATTACATTAATTTTATGCATTTTATTTTTAACTAGAGGCCCAGTGCACAAAATTCATGCATGGGTTGTGGAGGGGTATAACACAGCCCAGCCTGCACCCTCTCCAATCTGGGACTCCTCGAGGGATGTCCCACTGCCCATTTATGCCCAATCCCGGTAAGGCAGTCAGACATCCCTCTCACAATCCAGGACTGCTGGATCCCAACTGCTCACCTGCCTGCCTTCCTGATTACCCCTGACCACTTCTGCCTGTGAGCCTGATTACCCCCTAACCACTCCCTCTCAGCCTGATTGATACCTAACTGCTCCCCTGCCAGCCTAATTGCCACTAACTGCCCTTTCCTACAGGCCTGGTCAGCCCTAACTGTCCTCCCTTACAGGCCTGGACCTCCTCTACCATCTTCCCCTCCAGGCATGGTCTCCTCCCAAGTGCTCTCCCTTACAGCTCTGTGTTTCCTCCAACTGCCCTTTCCTGCAGGCCTAGCCACCCCCAACTTCTCTCCTCTTCCAGCCTGGTCACCTCTAACTGTCCTCCCCTGCAGGCTTGATTGCCTCCAACTGCCCTCCCTTGCAGGCCTGGTTCCTCCCAACTGCTCACCCCTGCTGGCCATCTTGTGGCAACCATCTTGTATTTACATGAGGACAGCCATCTTTGACCACATAGGGGTAGCCATCTTGTGTGTCAGAGTGACAATCAATTTGCATATTACTCTTTTATTAGATTAGATAGTATTGGAATTGGAATTATTTTCCTACTTTTATTTTTGGATTATTCATTGATATGTAGATAGAAATATAATTGATTTTTGTATATTAATTTCTGCTCTGTAATCTTGAATTTGTTTATCATCTCTAAAAATGTTTGGGTTGTCTGTAGGATTTTGCATACACAATATCATGTCACCTGCAAATAAACAAAAATTACAATTTTCCAATCCAATATGTTTCTTTTTTCCATAATATTTCTCATAAAATCTATAGTACAATGTTGAATAGAAAAGATTGGAGTGGATATCTTCAGTTGTCTTAACCTTAGGGGGAAAGCATCATTCATGGACTACCCTGAATTTTTATGTTAGCTGGGTTTTCATAGATTTCTGTCATAGACTGAATGTTTCTACCTCACTAAAACCCATATATTGAAATTCTAATCCCCAATGTGATGGCGTTAAATGATGTCAGAACTGAAGAAAGAAATACCCAGTTTAACTAAAAATATTTGTTGACTTGAATATTCCACTTTAAATCATATATGTAACTACAGAGAAAATCAACTTGGAAATAAAAGATAAAAAATAATACTATAAACCAACAAATGATATAGAATATCAGAATCCTAACGATAGGAAAGACATTGTTTCAAGGATAAGACTGTATTCCTTGCTAAATCTTGAGATCTGTATTCATTTCTGGGCTTCTCATTTGAAGAAGGATATTGGACCAAATCCCAGAGAGAACAACCAGAAATGAGAAGTTTTATTAAGTGAGGCAACGTTGAAATGATGGCTAATTTTAAGTGTATAGATGACAGAGGACTTAATCAAAAATCTGGTAGTTTTCTTCAAATATATGAAAGACTATTGTATGGAAAATTGATTGTGCTTATGCTGCATTAGCACAGGAAGTAGGTGTTTCATCATGAATAGATATCAACTCAATTTATAAAATAATATTCAAAAATGAAATAGGACTGTATGGGATATAGCAAACATTCAACCTATTATAGCAACAAATATAGGGTAGAAAAGTACAAGTAGAGCTTTAAGAAACTGATGGAATTTTAATCTAGAAGTTCTTTTTAATCTTGATTTTTTTTTAATTCTATTGTTCTAAGATTATCTCTGATATAAATGTTTGATCTTCCAGGTACCCTGGCTTTCTACTGTATGACTATTAGGATTAGATATAGTGGCACTCAAAGGCTACAAATAAATTATAAAGATCCAGGTAAGTATACTGTAATTATTTAGTTAAAAGTTTCCATCAGAGGGAAAAATGACATTTTTATTCTCTTCTCTGTATTCAAAGAGTCCATTTATTTTTTTTAAAGAAGTGGTGCCATCCATGTATTTTCCTGAACAGAAAAGTATCTAGAGAATAATATAGGTCTCTCTCCTAATAAAACTTGAGTGAAGAATTTCCTGTATTTTCCATCATCATTAAAATAAAATACGTATGTGCTGATACTAATTTAAGGTTTGATAGAAATTTCACGGTAACAATTTTATAAACAACAGTGTATAATAGTCTTCCATTGTTTTTGCCATCCTCCCCAAAGCCTGGAACATTTTACTAAAAAGAAGGTAAGGAAAAATAGGAGGAAGAAAAAGTTTGGCTGCTGGTTGGTGACTCTGAAACAGTTTATAGAGCGGAGTACACATTTAAAGCCCTGGTTGTATCCTCAGCCTTTTTCTGAGAAAATGCTTTTCACAAGCACAATTTTGGCAGCTGCCTTCCTGTTGAGGGGATGTGGAGTAAAACAAATGTTTACTGTTAGACTCTCTCTGGCCAGAAACATTATCGTAGCAGAAAATACCCCCTTTTCAGTAAACAGTTGACTCATGAAACACAAAAACAAAACGCCATGTTGGTCTGTTTCCTGAAATGATGCCCTAACAAACATAACAGTTGCAGACAACAATGTGGTCACAGATGTGAGGCCGTAAGAAAAACAGAAACAAAACTGGAACCCGGGAAGGCAGTGCATTCACAGATGCAGACAGAGTCTCTTGTGGTTTAAGGGGATGGGGGTTATACTTTGTGGTGATTTTCTTTATGATACAAACTTGTAGGGCAAAACTTTTAAAAAATATATATTTTATTGATCTTTTACAAAGAAGAAGGGAGAGAGATAGAGATTAGAAACATCAATCCGCTGCCTCCTGCACGCCCCCTACTGGGGATGTGCCTGCAACCACGGTACATGCCCTTGACCGGAATCGAACCTATGACCTTTCAGTCTTCAGGCCGACGCTCTATCCACTGAGCCAAACCAGTTTCCGCAGGGCAAAGCTTTTTCAACTGAAATCCTTGGTTATATTACATTGGTTAGATTTTACTTTACAGTATACTATCTATCCACTTATCTATTTACTTGTAGTAAGTAGTAGGTAAAAGAAGAATGTTTTATCTAATGAAAAATCCCTATATCTATCCCTTTAAGAAGCATGTGAAGATATTGATAGAAAAACAAAACAAGCAAATGTTGATCATTCAGGGTGCAGTCTCTTTGCTCAGTTGGATTTATTTTTTTAACTTGCCTGGGTTTTCTCACCAGTTTCTACCTAAAACAGTGCCATCTATAATCATAAAAACGTAATATGCAAATTGACCAAACGGCCAAACAGTGGAACGACCATCCAGACAACCATCTGACTGACCAGGCTATGAAACACTGGTGTCAGGCCAGCCAAGACGAGGGTGATGGCGATTGATTGAGGGGCCTGGCCATCGCCCCATGATCTCCCTGCAGAGGGAGGCCCAGGCCACTGGCCAGTGGGGTAATAGATCAATTGGGGGGCTCCATGATTGCCCCAAAGAGGGAGGCCCAGGCCACTGACTGGTGGGCTGTGGCGGGTGGGTGGAGCCTCCCTCGCAGGGGTAATCCATTGTGGAGCCCCAGCCACATGGATGGGGCCTATCTCTTTGGGGAGATTGATCGCAGGGCTCCTGGACTGAGAGAGGGCACAGGCTGTACTGAGGGACTGCTCCCCCCACTCTTCCCCGAAAAGTGCACATTTTCAATACAGATAAAATCCAAAGCATAATAAATTCCTAAGGAAGGCTTTATAATGTCATTAATATAATTAAGAGAGTTTAAATTAGCTTTCAAAGTGTAATTCTGAATTTATGGCAGAGTTCTTCTTTAAAAATATATATATTTTTATTGATTTCAGAGAGGAAGGAAGAGGGAAAGAGATTGAAACATCAATGATGAGAGACAATCATTGATCTGCTTCCTCCTGCATGCCCCACACTGGGGATCCGGTGTGTAGTAAAGATACCCTGAATGTCACTAACACTGAAATCTCACCATTTACTAAGCGTATGTGACACCATGTAATCCTGCATCATGGGTAGTTATGATTGTGAGATTATTTAATCAGATAAATAAGTCCCAAAGATTGTAGGAAGTGGCTAACAACAAATAAAATAAGTGTTCTTGCTAGATCACTATATGGTCGGTAGCTTACATATACACTTCATCATCCAGAGTTTTTACATTAGCAAGAATTATTTGAATCCCACTGGCATGGTTCAGTGGTTGGGTGTTGATCTATGAACCAAGAGGTCATGGTTCGATTCCAAGTCAGGGCACATGGCTGGCTTGCAAGCCGGATCCCTAGTGTGGGGCATGCATGAGGCAGCAGATCAATGATTGTCTCTCATCATTGATGTTTCGGTCTTTCTTTCCCTCTTCCTTCCTCTCTGAAGTCAATAAAAATATATTTTTTTTAAAAAAAGAACTCTGCCATAAATTCAGAATTACACTTTGAAAGCTGATTTAAACTCTCTTAATTATATTAATGACATTATAAAGCCTTCCTTAGGAATTTATTATGCTTTGGATTTTATCTGTATTAAAAATGGATTGGCACTCAACTGTGAACTTATTTGATTTAACATTGACATTTTTAGTAAAATTTTAAATGTTTGCGACATTCTTAAAAATGGGAGTGCTGTCTTTGGAATCACCTGAGGCAATTTTTACTGGACAATATATTAACATGTGCATATTTTTAATGGTATTATCCTTTATTTTTTAAAACTTTGTGATTTTTCTTTTTTGGTCAGACAAAATAAGAAAAACAGGAGTGACTTGGAGCTCAGACAGTGGCCAATAATTGACTGAACTAATGAAGTGTCTTTTGGCCTTAATGTAACCAAAAAGTTGCCTTTCTCTAGTAATTTATCAATGTCAAATATTTTAAAAAATAGGAAGTGAATATCACTACCATTAAAAGGAACTTGTATGAGGCCAGAGCCCTAGATGTAAATTTTGTCATTTCACTTATATCTCAAGAAGGATTTCTTATCTAATTAGACTGAGACAACATGTATTTGCATTGATTTGTCTCTGCTGGATTTTGAAATGAAATATGTTTAGTTGTGTTCTGGTTAGTATTTTGAAAGTAAATTCTCAGCCAGATTGCAATAAAAAGTAAATCTAGCCCTGGCTGGTTTGGCTCAATGGATAGAGTGTCAAGCAGCTGCCTGAAGGGTCCCAGGTTTGATTCAGGTCAAAGGCATGTACCTCGGTTTCAGGCTCAACCCCCAGCCCTGGTCAGGGTGTGTGTAGGAGACAACTGGTGGATGTGTCTCTCTCACATTGATGTTTCTCTTTCTCTGTCTCTCCCCATCCTTTCTACTTTCTCTTAAAAAAAATCAATGGTGCCGAAACCGGTTTGGCTCAGTGGATAGAGCTGCTGCAGCCTGTGGACTGAAAGGTCCCAGGTTCGATTCTAGTCAAGGGCATGTATCTTGGTTGCAGGCACATCCCCAGTAGAGGGCGTGCAGGAGGCAGCTAATCGATATCTCTCATCGATGTTTCTAACTTTCTATCCCTCTCCCTTCCTCTCTGTGAAAAATCAATAAAATATATTTTTTAAAAAATCAATGGAAAAGTATCCTCAGGTGAGGATTAACAAGAAAATAAAAATAATTTAAAAATTTAAAATAAATACATGAATAAATAAATCTAAACAACTGTTAAATGTTATTCCCAAGTAAAAGTCACCACCCTAATCGCAGCTTTGCAGTGCAGCTCACTATTGCATGTCTTCGGGATTGATTTTATTCTCCAGAGCTTCAGAGAACTGTTTTCAATATACTGTTTACTGTTATTCCTATGCAGATTTACAGCACTGGAAAACTAACTACATGATTTACTGTTGTTTATTTGGAACCCTTTTAAGAGAAAGGCATTGCAATTGATCTGACGGGGAAATGTTTACAGAGAATTTAGCCAGAAGAGTACAACTAAGACTAAGGTTGCTTTAATATTGAAGGAGGAAGAAATTTACTTGACTATCGATACCCGGCTTTCTTCATACAAGGAAAAAGGTAATTGCCCTGAGGCAATTGAAAAAAGAAAATAATTTACTCCTGCCTTAGTAAAGCTTCCTTTTTGTTTCACTAAGAAAAATAATACACAAGAAATATGCAATTTCCAGCTAGTGACAAGTTAGGGGATGGGAAAAAAAACACACAACTCATTTATGTCAAAAATTACATATGATTCTGATAACCATTAGGATGTTTCTTCTTCTGAAAATATGTATAGACATTTTCATATGCATTCCACTCTGATAAGATAACATATTGCACCAATCTAATTAGATAAGAAATCCTTCCTTTAGGTGTAAGTAAAATGAGACATAAAATAATACCAAAATAGAAAGTAGATCTTGGCTCGTTGTGCTACTACAGAGTTTCTAAGCTTATAACATCTTAAATAGCATATTGTTTTAAAACATTTTTTCAACACCTCGTAATAATTAGCCAGCCATGTTTTCTGAACCACAAATTAGGATGCATGTCCTAGTGTCTCCCTTCACCCTGTGGCAGGACTATGACATATTCTGGAATCTCTTTGTGCCAGTAAATGTCGAGCCTTAGCAACATGAATAAAATGACTAAACATAACAACTCCCTATACACTGATGACCCGGACACTGACACCACAGAATGACACACTTAAAACCTTCTCTATTTGGGGCACTAGGTTACAATTTAGAAACATAAACAGTTCATGCCCTTTGCTTGAAGGGGCTTACTTTGACAAAGCAGAGGTGTGTTTGAGACATGTATGAGATGCAGTTCTCCCAAGGAAGGAAAAGGAAGACTCCTTAGAAGTGGTCATTTTGGGGGTGCTAAGTCATCCATATGTCCATGAAGCCATAAATGTAGCTCCTCGGAGAAAAATGAGCACTGGTGGTACACTTAAAATCGATAAGTAAAACATCCTAATAAATAAAAAGCCAGGGACCATCACAACCGAAACAACCAGATAGAAGACCAAACAACCAAACAGCAGGCTGCGTGGGGCGACCAGGCCAGAAAGAGGGTTAGTGAGGGACGACCAAATGACTGAACAGCAGGTTGCACGCGATGACCAGGCCTATTCTGTCTCAAACAACTGAACAACAGGCTGCGTGGAGCAACCAGGCTAGCAGGGTGGGCAGTTTGGGGCAACCAGGCCAGCGGGGTGAGGAAGGGTGCTGTTGGGGGCAACCAGGTCAGCAGGGAAATTAGGGGCAATCAGACCAGCAGGCAGAGGCGATTAGGGGCAATCAGGCAGGTAGGCAGGTGAGCGGTTAGGAGCCAGGAGTCTTAGGTTGTAAGAGGGATCGGGCCTAAAGCAGCAGTCAGACATAACCTGAGGGATCCCAGATTGGCAAGGATGCATGCTGGGCTGAGGGGAATCCCCATCCCCCATGCATGAATTTCATGCACTGGGCCTCTAATAAAGTATAAAATCCAGAAAATTAATACCTTGCTTATACTTTAATATTTAAAATACATCTAGGTTCCCATTTTTGCTAGCCATGATAATTAAAGGAGTTGATTTTAGACATTAGGGGATTTTGGAGTGGGAAGGCAATTCATTTCTATACAAGCGCTAGGTGGCTATCACCCCAGTTGTGACATTTCCTGAGAGGAAGCAGGAGCACGGAAACCTAGGACTTGATTCCATTTGTAAAGGTGGCCAACTCATGACAGTGGAAGGACGGAGGAGCAGGAAAAAGATGGCAATGGACGAGAACTTACTGATCTGAGATCCAGGCAAGCTGGGAAAGGTCTCCACATTCAGAGAAAGCTGGGAGATGATGAGAACTGGGAAGACTCCATGAATGAAGGTCCCGATGAAGTCACAGCTTCATGAGAAAGCAAAGGGTGCGGATGCAGACCTAAGGGGAGTAGAGAAACAGTGAAAGAATATCAACCTACAGTTTCAGAAACTGCCAACTTGGGGACAGAGGACTTGGCCAGGGATCCCTCATGGGGAGGCGAAGTGAAACGGAAGGAAGCTCTGCAGACTCAGGAAGGCAAGGCTGAGTTTGGTCATGGCGATGACATCGGTGAGGCTGCTCTAAGGGAGCAAAGAA
The DNA here is from genome assembly GCA_004026805.1 of Lasiurus borealis. Lineage (NCBI taxonomy): Eukaryota > Metazoa > Chordata > Mammalia > Chiroptera > Vespertilionidae > Lasiurus > Lasiurus borealis. Next base: position 19,478 of record PVJN01023561.1, on the reverse strand, counting down.
GATGGGAGGAGACAGAATAGGAAAAAAAACAAGAACCAGCTGATGCAGAAATGTGACCACTGACCACAAAAAGAGCGTGAATGTCAAATCTGGAGGAACGTAAAAGCAGAGGAGAAATGGGGCAGTTCCTATGCTCAATGCTATACAGTGGTACCTTGAGATACGAGTGCCCTAACATACAAGTTTTTTGAGATACAAGCGGTCAAGCGAGCGATTTTTGCTTTGAAATACGAGCAACACTTGAGATAGGAGTAATCGTGCAGATCGGCTGGCTGCACACGACCCACCAGTTTACCTTGACTCTCATAGTTTCCCACGCCTCAAGGTTACGGAATGAATTAAATTCGTATCTCGAGGTACCACTGTATTTCCAATGTGATTCCAGCAGGAAAATCTGCAGAGAATATCCAATAGCCCTTTACCTTGCAGTTCTTGACCTCAGACAATTTCTTACTACAAAACCTTTACTTGTTGCTGCTGTTTTCCCTCCCGGCACTACCCATCTCCCTATATTTTGCCAGAAAAAAAAAAAAGAAGTGATCTGTGGCCCCTCTGTATATATTGACACAAAGTTGGACCTGAAGTGTCTCTCTGTGAAACAGACTGGTAAAATCTGGTTCTCTGAGAAATGTACCATGGTGCCTTGCTATTCCGGGCTCTAGCATAACTCTTCGTGGAATGAATATGATGACTATCCTCAATGCGTTGCTCTTTGGTTGAACCTGTAATGATGTGCTGGCCTTGTATTCCATAAGAGAGCGAGGGGCGTGGGACTGCTGAGTTATTATAATAAGAATATTTGTCCTGGGATTGAGGCAGCCACCGACCCGACCAAGAGGTTAGATTCTCCACTCCTACATTTGCCTTTTGTACTGCGGTTTTCTTTTGTAGCGATGGTAATAAATAATATATCTCTCCACACGGCCGCCCACAGCCGTGAATTCAAAAGCCATTCAATCTCAAGCTCTCCCTTTGGAGCTCTGAGTCCGCAGCTGCTGGGGAGAGAGGCACGTCCCCAATAGTCAGAGATAATAGAGAGCACAAGTTCAAAATATCGGTGCTGCTAGAAAGCAAAGGAGACACTGCAATTCAAAACCCAGCAAAATGCAAATGGGCATCTTCCTCAAGCAGTAAGAATTCTCAACCCATTAAAATGACTCATAATACTGTTCCATAGAAGGATAGAAGGTGTTCTTACAGAGGAGATGGAAATGTTTTGCTAACATTTTTCCATGAAATCGACCTTCGTCTCCATGACATGTGTGGGGAGAGCTGTTACTAATATTTTCCTTGCTTTATGGTGAGATCACAGACCCGATTAGGATTCCTTTTCCTTGTTTCACCTCTTTGCTCTATGGTCAGTGATAATGTCCCCTTAATTCAGGTGCTCAGTCCTCTAATCAGATAGATGAGAGTATACCTAATCCTATACAATAGAAGGAAAATATGCAAATTGTCTCCTCAACTGGGAGTTTGACCTGGAGTTTGACCAGGAGATGGGGGCTGGCAGTCAACCTCCCATGTCCCTTCCTCCTGGCCAGCCTGCCTGATCTGGTTTGTCAGCTAGATCCCACCTGTGCACGAATTTGTGCACCAGGCCTCTAGTTGAGTATAATTGGACTGAGATTATATACTAAATTCATGATAATATCAATAAACTTTCATTTATCTATGTTCTTAACTATTAGTTAAATACTTTCAAAGAGTCATCTATCATTTCTCCAATAGGCAATGGGGAAAAGTGTTGTAAAAAATAAGAGTGATTATTAACCAGCTCTGTACATTTCTGCTTTTGAAGGATGAGAATTCAGGAGAGGAGAGAATCACTGAAAAGCTGAGAAAAGCACCAAAAAGCACTAAAATTACCCGAATGTTTTTTTGTTGTTTTTAAAATAACAGTCTTCTGTGAATATGATGATATTTACAATATTTCCCCTCTGCTTATTGGAGAAATGATAGATGATTATTTGAAAGTATTTAATTAATATTTATATATATTTTATTGATTTCAGAGAGGAAGGGAAAGGAAGAGAGAGAGAGATAGAAACATCAATGATGAGAGAGAATCATTGATCAACCGCCTCCTGCACACCTCCTACCGTGGATCAATCCTGCAACCTATACATATGCAACAATGTTCTCTTAGGTCTCTGTGCTTTTGCTAGACTCTTCCCGCTACCCTCCATATACCACAGTTTTGTCATCTTTTTTTGGAAGTCTCTTCTGAGCCACAGAAAAATGTAATTCCTTCCTTCCACCAGACCCTCACTGCGCTGCAAAAAAAACATTTGTTTATAGCTGTCATCTCAACTGTGCAGTATGTGTCAATGTTCCAGGCCTCTCTTAAGACTGTGACCTGCTTGAAGGGAAGGGAGTGCAACCTATCAATCACAGTCCCAGGGCCAGGATTAGCGTTTGAAAATATGCCAGTCTCTATGATGGCATAGGGCACAGGATACACACTCTAAATGTGAAGAATGGATCATCAGATCAATTCTGGCTGCTTGCACTGTATCTTAATGCCTTACTGCATTTATTTACTAAATGAGTCTGTAGCTAAATACATGATAAAGGAATGAATCATTCCACTGATCAATAAATGGATTGTGATAAACTTTAGACTCCTTCGCAGTGCTTAGTACAAGAGCCCTTCAATAATGGTTGGCTCTCAGCACCAGGAGTCATTAAGGTGTGTGCAAACTCAAACCTGGGCCATCCTTGGAGCCTCTGGGTTTCTACGGTTTATTCACAATGAAAACCACAACTTTTGTTGGTATTATTGTTCATTGATATATTACTTATGTTTTCTTGTTTTCAAAATGTATTGGTTGCCGTCTTGAATATCTATCATTAATCCAATTATTAGCACAGGATTGAAAACACTTTTCACACAACTTTCTCTCCTGTCCCCAAACACAGGTAGGTCCACAACAATCATTTAAGATCATGCTATGTTTTAATACAGTGAAACTATTGGGGCTCTCACACTTCTGTCAAGATTGGTGTATTTTCACTCAAATTCTCTTCTCTGTGACTTTCCACCACTTTTGGTTTCTCTGTCTCTCTCTGTCTCTCTGTCTCTCTGTCTCTCTGTCTCTCTCTGTGTCTCTCTCTTTCTCTCTCTCTCTCTCTCTCTCTCTCTCTCTCTATATATATATATATATATATATATATATGTGTGTGTGTGTGTGTGTGTGTGTGTGTGTGTGTAGCGTTATTCACATAGTAATAAATATGCAATATACATTTGAAAACAGTGTATACAGAAGAAAAGGTGATCATCAAAATGTCTTATGGCTCCAAACAGGTAAAATATTGTCTTCAGTTTATGTTCCTACAAAACCCCGTTAGTAGAGGTGGAACTTAAAGAAAATGCATATCCATTGTGATAACAATACTATATCTCACTTTATTAATTGACCATTGAAATACTTTGATGTAAAAAATTAAAATGTATCTTCATACCATTAAAAAGCATCCTCACAGAGATAGCCCGTGGTGTTACATTAAATCATCAGCAATGTGAAAATTTGCTGCAACAAGGCCCGGAAGAAAGAACTTGCCCCAGATCATGACTTTACTCAGCTACCATCAGGCATTGTCAAACAGACGCAGGGGCCAGTATCCTGAGAGTTAAGAAAGCATCCTGGACGGTCCTTGCATAAAGTCCTTTAATGCAGTATCTCACTTAGCCCAGTGGGCAGAGAGGTGTTGCTTGAGGCCTGAGGGATGCTATTAGCATAATCACATTAACTCCGGGAAAGAGTGTTTTGCAGCAGTGACTGTGCAGGAAAGTCTGACTGACGGCTCTGAAATGGGGTTGAAACATAAGAGATTAAGTGCACCTTATCGATCAGCCTGCGACTGTACCATTAAAATGCATAAGCTTCCCGTGATGGTGCAGTCCAGTAATAATAAATTGTCCAGCGAGTTTATTTATTTGGGCTTTTGAGGATTTCACCTCAAAAGTGAGTTTGACCTGGGATTGAGGCAGCCACCGACCCGACCGACCGAGCAGTTTCTTTTTAAATAGAAAATTTCACTAAGTATACAAACAGACAGAGAGAATGAGTATCCCACTGAGATCTTGATTTGTGTTGTACGTGGATTCAAGGCTAACGTTTTCTCTTGTCCGTGTGTTTGTGATTGTCCTTAGGAAGAGATTAACCAGCTATTATCAACAGAAATGACAATTTAGTTTTAACATACTTTTTATGAGACTGGTTCTATAGTCTTTACTACTGCTTTTCTGATACTAATGTCAGATAAGGATACAACAGCCAAAGAAAGTTGTAGGTCACTATCACTGAGAAACATAGATGTAAAATTATTTGATAAAATATCGCCAAACAAAATGTAACAATATATCAACATATATGGTGTACCACATTAACAAAATAATGGGTAAAAATCTTCTGATCCTCTCAATAGAGGCAAAAATAGTGTTTGAAAAAATTAAATCAATTTATGAAAGAAAAAAAAAAGCTCTCAACAAAGGGTATATAGATGGAATATTCCTCAACATAATAAATGGTTTGAAAAGGTAAAAACTTCTTCTCTATGATCTGGTACAAGGTAAGGATGCCACTCCTGCCACTTCTACTCAACATGATGCTAGAAATTGTAGCCAGAGCAATTTAACAAGGAAGAGAAATAAAATGCATCCTGGTTAGAAAGGAAGAAGTAAAATCTGTTTGTATATGACATGCTTTAAATATATATATATATATACACATATATATATATTCTACACACATGCAAAAAACTTAGAACTATTAAACTCAGCAAACTTTTAAAAAATCTAGCAACATTGCAGGGTAAATATCAACACACAAAAATAAGCTGCAATTATATACACTAACAATGAACTACCTGAAAAGGAAATCATAAAAAAATCCAATTTTTTTCATACCATTCAATAATAAAATATCTAATTTTTATTATTAGATATTTAAGGAGCTAGAGTAGTCAAACAATAAAAACAAACATATAGGCCCAAAAAAACAACACAGAGTCCAGAATTTAAACCACATTTAAGTAGTCAACTGATCTGCCACAAGGATGGCACAAATGCACAGTGGGGAAATAAGAGTATCTTCAGTAAATGGTGTTGTGAAAACTGCACATCTACAAGCAAAAGAGTGAACTGAATTAAAATGAATTGAAGACTTAAAAATTATACACAAAACCATAAAACTCCAAAGGAAAAAAAAAATAGACAAAAAGCTTTTGACATATAATAGTCAGGAAGGATTTTATAAAATTAAAAGCACAGCAAATTAACTAACCAACAAAATAAAAAAGGCAACTTATGTAATGGAAGGGAACATATGCAAGCCATCCTATCTAATAAAAGAGTAATATGCAAATTGACCATACCTCTGCTATACTCACAAGCCACACCCACCAGTCTATCAGAGTGAGTATGCAAATTAACCCAACCAAGATGGACTTTTATGCCTCCCCCTGCTCCTGAGGGGTGATTGGGGCAGCAGCTGCTGTTGCTGGCACCAGCCCCAATTGCTCCATGCCATCAGCTGGTGCAAGAGGGGCTGGTACCATCAGCACATAGAAACAATGGTGATGGAAGCAGGGTTGCCAGCAGACAGGGAATCAGAGGCCATGGTGGGAGGGGCTGGGCGGGGGCACAGAGGATGGGCTGGGATCCACCCTGTGCTCACCACAGCCTCGCGGCCCACAATTTCTTTCAAGGTGCACAAATTTGTGCACTGGGCCCCTACTATATTGTAAAGGATCAATTGCCAAAATGTACAAGAAACCCCTGCATCTCAATAGCAAAAACAACCAAATAAACTTATTTTAAAATGGCAAAGGAACAGAATAGATATTTCTTGAAAGAACACATACACATGGCCAACAGATATCTAAAAAGGTGCTTGACATCACTAATCACCAAATTCAAAATCAGATATCACCTTAAACCAGTTCAGATGCCAATTATATTTTTTTAAAAGAATATTGAGTAATTGCAATAGTGTGGAGAAAAGGGAACCCTTGTATACAGCTGGTGGGAGTGTTAATTGGTACAGATACTATGGAAAACATTAAAGAGGTTCCTCAAATGATTAAAAATAAAACTTCCCTATGTTCTAGCAACTTCACTTCTCGGTATATGTCCAAAGAAAAATGAATTCAGTATTGAAAGGGTATCTATACTCCCATATTCATTGCAGTAGTAATCACAATTGCTATGATATGAAAATAACCCAAATATCCATTGAGTAATTAAAGGCAATGTGATGTGTGTGTGTGTGTGTGTGTGTGTGTAACACACTATAATGGATTATCATTCTATCTTTAAAAATAAATAAAAGTTTGCCATTTGTGGACAATATGGATGAACTTGTGAGACATTACGCTAAGTGAATAAGAGACATAGAAGGACGAATACTGCATGATACCACTTATCATACTTACATAGAGAATTTAAATTAATCAAACTCATAGAAGCAGAGAGTAGAAGAGTGGTTGCCAGGAACTGGGGAAGAGGAAAATGAGGAGGACTGAGATACAAGTACAAAGTTGTGGTTGTACAAGAAGATTAAATCCTACTGATCTTCAGTACAGCATAGTGTCTCTAGCAAATGTTATTGTAAACCTAAAATGGTTCTAAAAAGCAAATAGATCCCATGTTGTGTGCTTATCATAAAATAATAAGTAACCACATATATAAGGCAGGTGGAAGTTCTGGTGGTGATGTTACATGTTTATGGCACAGATTGTGGTGATGGTTTCATGGGTTTATACTTTCAATGCATCAACACGCTAATGTGCATATTTTGGGAGAACTATTAGTGAGCTCTGAGCGCAGAAAACTCAGCCTTTTATGTTTGAAATTGGCTTTGGTTATTTCTCAGAGTGATTGCACTGTCTCTGATATTCCTGACGCTAAAGAAAGCCCCTCGTTCTGATCTTCACAAGCGCTCTGTGGTGTCCCTTTGTCGTCGATGCTTGGTCTCTGCACCACAGTGGGTCTGGGCGGAAATTGGGTTTGATTTTTTCCTGCAGGGAGCTTAGCATAAACCTCCAATATGTGCATTCATGCCTTTCTTCAATTTGGGGAAATTTAAACAATTATCTTACAATATTGTACCATTACCATTTTCTCAATTTCCTGCTTTTATACATTTCCATAGAGAAAGGCTGGAGCATTGCTTTCGCTCCACATTTTTTCAAATTCTTCATATTTTTATTCCTTTTCTTCACTGATCGATAGCCAGTGATTTCATCATATCTATATTCCAATTAATCCGGCTAATTCAGCTTTATGTAATATAATATTAAACTATCTGATGCTTTTTTAAAATTTAGAAAAAGGTACTTTTAATAAAATCTTGTTCTATTTAAAAAGTTTAAATTTAATGATTTTATCCTTTCTCTTTGATAGAAACTCCTAGAACTTACATGTTTAGAGTATATCCCTCCTGGCTTTATATTAGCTACCTCACACTTATACCCATTTGTTTCCTGCCAGTAGTTATAATTTTTTAGGGTGATTTTATAATATGTATATTTCTCCCTTTGAATCAGGCATGTCTGATTTGGTAGCATTTGTTTCTGTTGGGATTATAAGTTTTTCAAAAAATCTTAACTAATTTTATATTTCTGATGAGGAATTCTATCGCACTGTATGTCATGCAAAATAAGTCTCCCTGTCAGAACTTGGCATTCAGTTTTGTGTTGGTGACATTGCTTCTCTGAGCGAATGGGCACTTTTAACCAGCCCCCATCTCAAAGAGGAAGCAGCACCTACCTCATCAGGGTTCTTGGCTTTATGTACAGAAGTCATTTAAAATCTCACCTCCTCTATTCATGCTGGTGAGATAACCTAGACCCTCATCCTCTGACTGGTTGTCATATTTATTAGAAATATTGAACTTTCACATTCCTCCCAGCAGCACTAACTCATGTGCTTCCTTTCTTAGTTGCAATGCTTGTTTTGTTTGCCTTTCCCTTTTCTCATTGAACTGGCCCTGCCTAACACTAGAACGTTGCTACAGACTATTTATGTTGCACCAAAATTCCTGTGTTGAACCCTAATTTCCAATGGGATGATATTAGGAGGTGCAAGTATGGGGAGGTGGTCAAGTCATCAGGGTGAAGCCCTCGTGAATTGCATGAATGTCCTTATAGACGGGACCCCAGCGAACCTTCCTTGCCCACTCCACCACGTGCAGACAAGAAGAAGACAGCCGTCTATGAGGCAGGAAGTGGGTGGGCCCTCACCATAGACTGAATCCGTCTACATCAGCGGTTCTCAACCTGTGGGTCACGACCCCTTAGGGGGTCGAACAACACTTTCACAGGGGTCGCCTAAGACCATTGGAAAACACAGATACGATTCATAACAGTTGCAAAATTACAGTTATGAAGCAGCAACAAAAATAATTTTATGGTTGGGGGTCACCACAACATGAGGAGCTGTCTTAATGGGTCGTGGCATTAGGAAGGTTGAGAACCACTGGTCTACATTTTCATTATGGACTTTCCAGCCCCCAGAATTGTGAGAAATAAATAAATGTCTGCTGTTTATAAGCCACGATTTTTTGTTATAAAAGTCTGGCTGGACTATGAAAATGTTTACCATCTTATAAGTAGTTGTAGAAAGCATTTTAATTTCCATAAATGGCCAGCATATTGTGGTAGAAAGCACACGGATTAGAAGTGTTGCTTGTTCATCAACCAGCTGGGTGCTTCTGGGTAAATTACTTAAATTCTCTGAGTCTCATTTTCTCCACCTCTTCTTGAACATGCTTTATTTTATCAATTTCTGGCTTTTTTAAAAAAAAAAATCAAATACATAACTCCAAAGTGAGTTTGTTTTGTCTATCTTGATTTAATTTCTACTCATCATTGAATTAACTCTCTGAAACATACCTTTTCTGTGCATCAATGTCCTGTTACTTACTTTGTTGAGGGGTGGGGATGATAGAGAGAGGAGTTAGCAAATCCAATGGCTAGAAGTAAAATGGAGCCCTTCCATTACAATTTCAGCCATGGAGACTATGATTTTGAGACTTTTCTTTTTTTTTTTTTCATTTGAAGTACATGGTCGTCACTTTTGTGAAGTTGATTGAAAGTGGTGTTTGGGGGCGGCAGGTAGTGTCAGCAAAGTGCTTTTATGTTCCCTTATTGTCTTCAATGTATTTTATTCAAACACCCCCACAGAAAGTCTGAGTTGGAACATCAGCTGAGCAAAGAGTCAAATGAGAAATGCGTAAAGTCTCCTTATCAAAAACTGGGGAAATCATTTAAAATTACGTTGAGTCATTTCAATAGAGAGGGACAGAAAATCTAAAAGGTTTATACCTGGTTTACATTCGGTGTGACCTGGAAAACAGATAATGCTAAACATTTAAGGAAAAAATTATCAATTTTTGGCTAATTCTTAGCATAAACAATAAAAATTACTTTTTTTTTCCCAATGAAATATTTGAACTACTTATGTGTTATTCTAAATGGCTAACTGGTATATCTCTGCAATAATTGCTATTTAGAAGTTCCATACTTAAGGACTTTTTTAACGCCTCATTAGGCACATAATGTCCGCAATCCACTCAGTTGGGTAATAAATGGAAGATTATATGAAGACATAAAAACATGATAGAATACATCACAAAAATTATGTATTTCCCTATGTGTGTATCAAACATATAATCTTTGGACTTATTGTTTCTTTCAAACTATTGTTGACAATGAAAACTTTTTCAGAATATAATTTAGATCTACTTGTGTGTTTTCATGTGAATTGCTATTTCTTTATTACTCAATTATTTCCATAGGCATTTGAATCTCATCCTTACAATATTTTCATCCTACTATGTATGAAAGCAAATAATAACTTTGAACTCTAGAGTCAATTTAACATGAGAAGTTGCTATTAAGCAACACACTCTTTTCACACTTTTGTATCTATAACTCCCCAAAAAGTATTGCAAAAATAAAATACAGATTTTAGTAACAATTTTGCGAACATGTTGCAAGAAAACTTTGCAGGCAAAAATAAAATCAAGTATTGATTTTTATGTTCTACAAAGCCGAAAAGGTGACTTTCAACAGACTTTCTCAGAACACGGAAAAGAAAATTCTTTTTCTTCATTATTCATAACTGATCTTTAAAAACTTGAAACTAGTTTGTTTAGAGGCCTCCGTGAACTGCAGGAATAGACGTTAACTTCTTGGGACTTAAAAAGAAAGATTTGAAAAATACATTGCATTGTGTTATGGTCTGGAATCATTGGATGAACGAAATAGATTTTGCATGCAAATACAAAAATAGGAAAAAGCTGTTAAATAATACTTCCTTAAAAAATTAGATAATATAAATCTACCTTTGTGCTCTACCTGCTACTGCTACTTGAGAGGACCCAAGTAGCAGTAATTAATAGTTTATTTTAAATACAGAAAGTCCTCCATGACTCTAAAATTTTATAAATATTTTTCTGTTTTCCATTAAATAGTTTAAAGCAAAAGCCTAAAAAAAAATAGCAAATTTCTCTATAAAACAAATAAGTCAATAATTTGTTTGAGATGTCAATTTGTTTACTTATAAAACAAATAAATAAATAACTTGCCCTGACCAGTTTGGCTTAGTGGATAGAGCGTCAGCCTGCAGACTGAAGGGTCCCAGGTTTAATTCCAGTAAAGAGCATGTACCTTGGTTTTGGGCACATCCCCAGTAGCGGGTGTGCAGGAGGCAGCTGAGCGATGTTTCTCTCTCATGGATGTTTCTAACTATCTATCCCTCTCCCTTCCTCTCTATAAAAAAATCAATAAAATATATTTAAAAAATCATATATATATATATATATATATATATGTGTGTGTGTGTGTGTGTATATATATATATATATATATATATATATATATATATATATAACTAAAAACACTAGCTTTATGTTACTAAAGGCCAGCAAAGCCAAGAGCATAAAGCATTTCGAATACCCTTCCAAAGCTTCAAGCTTACTGTAGCTGACCAGCTGAGTCTTGTAACTGATTATCGGACCAAAGCATCCATAGAGGTATAAGATGAAACTGTATGTGAAGACAGATATATCTGGAAATAGGTTTTTTGACATATACAACTAAATACATGAAGAAACGTTTTTAAAAATCGGTCCACCTGTTACGTTTGGACAGTAACAAAAACTTGCGTCCAACAGCCCAGTGTCAGTCTTGGCGCAAGTTTCTTCTGTGTTGTATCCCTTTAAGGAATTCCGCATTGGGTGTGGCATGCCGTTAGGAAGGGGGCTTTTCTGACATTCTCCTGAGTCTATCACACAGCGTTCACTTTCCCAGGTTCCCACCTGCACTGTCACTTATGCACAGAGCGAAATGCCGACCTGCGGCTCGAGAGGAGGAGGAGGCCAGGCGTGAGTACCTTGATGGCTATGGAGATGGGTCTTCTTTGGCGGCTGTTCGTCAGCTGAAATGGAGATGCAGTCTGAGCGACTCAAGATGAGATCGCTGTTGTTTTGGATAAAGAGGGCCTCCAAGCCTATTTCAGAACCAGAGAATTCCTCCCCATCACTGAGAGGCGCTCATCATTTAGGCTGGACCTCCTGAATTAATGCCGTGAACGCTCTGCTCACTGCGTAATTGCAGTCTGTTCCTGGAAGGGCCTGAAGTTACTACTTTTACTCACCTTGACAGCTCACAGAAGTGAGGCAAGGCAGCCTCCCAGATTCCGCCCAGCCATTAGGTGGCAAGGGAAAACTGCCAAGTTCAGATGAGGTCACCAATGGAAAATGAGCCTCAGCTGCAAGCGGTGTGGCTCAGTGGATAGAGCGTCGGCCTGTGGACTGAAAGGTCCCAGGTTCGATTCCAGTTAAGGGCATGTATCTTGGTGGCAAACATATCCCCAGTAGGGAGTATGCAGGAGGCGGCTGATCGGCGTCTCTCTCATCATCAATGTTTCTGACTTTCTATCCGTCTCTCTTCCTCTCTGTAAAAAATTAATAAAATATATTTCAAAAAAGAAAAAATGAGCCTCAGTTTGGGGTTCAAAATGTCTTTCAATGGGTTGCATCCTGCTTAGTTGGTCTCTGAGTTTTCTTTTCAATTAATGGGAATTGAGATCATGATGAAGTGGAAACTCTTCATAAAATCCTAATATCGTTTGTCAGGCTTCTCATTGTATACTTGCTTCATTTTAATATTGAGGAAGGTTTCCTATGGGTTTACCCAAATTCCTTAAAGGTTGCCTCGTTTTCTGGAGAAAAGGAAGTCACTGGATGAATATTTGGGTGCTGACACAAAGAGTCACAGAGCGAGTAATGATGGGGTTTGTCTACATGAGCCTGACATGTCGGTGAAGATGGGACCAATGTGGTTATTTGAATTGAATAAGATTTTGACCAGATTTCTCAAGTGTTAAGCAAAGGAAACCACAGATATTTCTCAGTGCAGACTGACTGAGAGATGTATTCTGCCTTGTAAATATCCATACGGAGTCATCAGACATAAAGCAGAATATTGATACCCCAGGAACAGCTAGGGTTCGCAGAAAAGCATAGCTAGCTCCACTTTGTCCCTTTCTCTAACTTGACCATTGATCTTTCTCTGAGCATTCACCTCTCGAGGAAGATACAGGACCATAAGGCACTAATAAACCCGTGTGTTCGCACAAAGGTGGTTGACTGGCAGAGCAGAATGGCTGTGGTGGTAGAGGATGTATTAGCTGTGTTGACCTTATTGAGCTCCAGCTAGTCAGTTACGTTTCTATCTCATCTGCGTACATATAATGAGTTCAATATGGTGGGTATCAGGGCTGCTTTGATCATCGTTATCACTGCCACCCTTCACCATTTTTCAAGCAGTGGAAATTCACAACTCCCTTTCGTTACTACATTCATTGAAAAGTAAAGTTTGTCAGAGATGATAATTTAACAGTGGTCATTTATAAAATATCTTATTGTGATACCATTTTTTTTGCTATTATACAGATATTTTAGCTAATGCTAAAGTTGCTACCAACCAAGAATTTTAAAAATCTAAAATTTACCTCCACAAAGTCCCAAATGATGTCACACTTAAGTGGCTACTCAGATCATTTTGCTTTGACATATAAGAGCAATGTTGCAGCTAGGAATACAATGTTATGGTAAAAAATAAAATGAATTATGTACATTTTAAGACGCTGATCCTGATCTTTTTACCATAGAAGGAGGATGGATTCTAAAAGATCACTAAGCTAGAAAAACTCCTCCAAAATAAGGCCCTATAAAAAGAGAGGTAAATATCTCCCGTAATTATATTCTGATAAATTTATTATTTATCAACCTGTGAAAGAATGAAGGCTATTATGCAATGAATTCCAGGATTTTATCACATTTATTGTTCATTCACTTCAAAAGGAGAAAATAAGAACAATTTTCCCTGAAATCAGTGGTTCTCAATCTTCCTAAGGCCTTGCATACAATTCCTCATGTGGTGGTGACCCCAACCATGAAATGTTGCTACTGTTATGCATCATGATGTAAATATCTGCATTTTCCGATGGTCTTAGGCGACCCCTGTGAAAGGGGCGTTTGACCCCCAAAGGGATCTCAACCCACAGGTTGAGAACCACTGCCTTAAATGAACACTAGAAAGGTTAGGGAAAACGAATTTTGATTCTCATTCACTAGTGATATGAAGGGATAAAAGGTGATGGATATTAGTGCCATTGTATATTAAAGGTAGAGGTCTTGAATTTATCCTCTTATCTGCACAGGGCAAAGTAATTGGTTCCAGTTATTATTTATCTCCTTTCAATGTAAAGTATGTTAAGTAGTATGTAAATTAATTTGTCAAGCAAAAGCTATTTATTGTCCCAGGAAAGCCATTTGGTACAGACTGGAGAAGTAACATTTTTTTTCAGACACTTTTACTTCCCAACAGGTTGGTACATTTAAGACAAATATACAGCACAGCCTGGTGCTGTTAAAGGAATAACTATGCCTCTCGCATACGAAGTTTATAAAAAGTAGTATAACAAGTTTTAAAGTTGGCTAAGTTTGTGTTTTAACTTTAATTGAATTTTTATCTTTTCAAAAGCATATTCATGCCTGATGGTTCATTACTCCACAAAAGAAAAATTTATCTTTAATCAGATTTAACAAAACCAGAGAAGGGGAGACATATGGTTGGAAAGCTATTCTCATTCGCCATTCTGCTTCATTCACTTGGCTGCCCAATCTGTGTACTCTGTCACAGAAAAGTAGCAAAATGTCTGTGTTGTCACCATGGCGATGACGCAGATGTCCCATCATGCTCCCAGTCGCTCAGCATCTGCATATGCAAAATAATCTGCGTCTCGGAGGTATAGTCCATTAGCATCTTACTGTTTTATTAGTGTGATGACTAATCTTGGTTGCCACCCCGGCACCTATGGCTACCCCTCATAAAACATTTCCTCAATTATTTTGATCTTGTACAGGATAAGTCAAAATACCACACCTGTGCAAAAGCCTAAATGGAAAATTTATCTCTAAGAATCATTTTTCTATATAGAAGACCCATTATGTTTATTTTCCAGTGGGAAAAAAATTAATACGAGTCCGTATATGTTACAGCGCTGCTCATGTATCATGAATTGACACAGGGAGAAGAAGAGGTGATCAAGGCCTAATCCTCTGCCTGTGAACCTGAATGCCAGGTGATTCTTGCCGCATAAAATGAGATATTTTAAATGATTCTATTGTAGGTTTCCTAACCTCAGGGGCAGAGAAATTAAAGCCATCAGAGGCTCAACAGGAGGAGGTAGTGATGGCTCCCCAAACAATCTGAGATCAGAGAAGGGAACGGGGAGACCATCCAATCACGTTGTCCATTAGAGACAATAACGGTCTTTGACTCACCAAGGACTCTGGATTCTTGAAGCAGACAGACAAACAAACAAACAAACAACAACAAAATGCCTCTAACGGCCCAAATTACAAAGCGTTAACTGTTCCCTGGCAGCCAGAGAGCTTAAACTTCAAGCCCAGGCAGCCGTCAACCGTGTCCTATCCGCAGCGATTCTCTCAAGAGCCATCTCCAGCCCTTCTCCCACTTGTGACAAAAAGCCACTATGACCCTGGCTCCAGTGCTGAGGGCGCAGGCTCGGGAAATGCCTCGGAGTGTCGTGGAATGTGCCATCCGTGTGACTGACGGCCCCCGTTAGCACGTTTCCTACCTGCTGTCTTCCCGGGGGCATCCTGGTGACCAGGAGCGGCCTGAGAGTCTGTGAATCTGGCGCTCTCTCATTTTTCCTTCCCACACAATAGCCTGATTCCGTCTGCTGTTCTATACCCTTTACTATTTTGGGAATCAGGAGAGCTGTTTTACAGGCATGAAATGATCCAAACTGGCAGAAACTCGGAACTCTTTTACATGTAAAACCAGTTTAAGTGGTGCCTATCGTGACTCGGCCTTAGAGATTCCATGGCTTTCACAAAGTTGATAAAACAAGCGGTTGACAGCGAATGGTCTACCCCAAGTTTACAAATAAACCTAAAAACAGAACCTTATTAGACAAAATGTATGCAGTGATGATATACCTGCCATCAGATGAAAGGGGTTCGTAACCAAAACGGAATGAGATTAACATTAAGAATCCTGATTCATTTATCGTCATTCAATTGATTTTCCGTGCTTAGAAATAAACATTGTAACTGAGCCACCAGACCACCATCTGACCTGATTCCAAACATTTTTTTAAAAGGAAAAGAAAAACAAAGCACAAAATAATTGCTCCGAGTTGAAAGAACGAGGTACAGAATAGATGAAAATAGCATTTCTTGTAACTTCTATATTTGTTTTCCTTATGTTCATATTGAACATCTATTATATTATCGCTTCCTTTTTAAAAAAAATCTTTACAAGTAAGCACTCATAAATTCTGCGTCTAACTAATCAATGACATTAGACCAGTGGTTCTCAACCTTCCTAAGGCCGCGACCCTTGCATACAGTTCCTCATGGGGTGGTGACCCCAACCATGAAATTTTGCTACCGTGATACATCGTGATGTAAATATCTGCATTTTCCGAGGGTCTTAGGCGACCCCTGTGAAAGGGTCGTTCTACCCCCAAAGGGGTCGCGACCCACAGGTTGAGAACGGCTGCTTTAGACCATCAAGCATTCGTCTATCAAGATACAATTTCCCCACGTTAATATCTGGGAAACTGTAGAACCAACTCGAAAACGAAGTCACTTACGTGAGACGTAGATAACGCAGGCTCGTTAGAGGAAAACAAACGTGTGTCTGATATCAGTCATTAGAGCTTGCAGCTCTTCCCTGCTCTCAGCAGAGGATGCCAGCTAATTACCAAACCCCAAATCTGTCCGCGCGGTGTTTGACCCCCCGTGTTCCCTTGACTCAGCGCCTCTGGTTTAAATAAGGAGAAAGATCACCAGGCAACCAATTAGCTGAACCCGGCAAACGACTCTCCCATTTACCCCACACAAATCCTCTGGTCTCTGAACAAATTGGAACTAATTGGTCCCGCAGCCTGGAGGGCTGGCTCGCAGGTCAAACCCTTGCAATCAGCTCATCCTCCTGCTTGGCTGTGCTCAGTTTGCAGCTTGGTTTTGGATGAAACACGTGTCAAAATAACGGACATTACTGAACCTCAAGGTCTTAGCATTGAAATTGAGAAAAAATAGTGTATTGTTATTGTGGAAAGTATTACATATGGGGGCTATGTGTATATGCACCTAAGTTCTTTGGTTAATCTCTCCCCCCACCCACCCATCCTCCGACCCCCACCTTCCCTCTGAGATTCAGTCTGTTCCATGCTTCTGTGTCTCTGGAGCTATTTTGTTCAACAGCTGATGTAAGACAAGTATCACATGATCTCGCTCAAGTGTGGAAACGCATAGGAAATATCTCAAGAGCAAACTTAAAAGAAACATCATGTCATCTAGAAGTTTCCTTCCTTGCAGGGGCTGATTCTCTGAAGTTCCATTTCCACAAATGGACCTCCAGTATTTTTTTTTAATTTTATGGAAAGCCCCCCAAAAGCAAGAAAGGGTAGCCCACATCTGGCAGACATGCATTGTTTTGTGAAGGATGTTACTATGTCGCTGGAGAAAAACACTTGAATTTTTCCAGGGAGCAGGATATCTTGTCTCTTAGAATGTCAGCACTAAAACACTTTGGGTATTGGAGGTAGTGCAGGCACCTGGGCACGCAGCCTCTGCAGCGACCAGGGGCCTGGGCCTCAGAGAGCCGTGACTCGTAATTGGCTGTGGCTGTCCTGAAACTCTCAGTCCTTTTTTCATAAGATGTCACCGTGTGCCTTGTGTTGGTGCCGGTCCCCACACACGATCCAGTCTGCCCTCATTAGAGGAGTGTTAGGGGCCCCAGCTCTCTCTTCCATACACAAGCTCAGCAGCCATTTGCACACGTTCTTCCCTCAAGACCAGCGGTTCTCAACCTGTGGGTCGCGACCCTCTTGGGGGTCGAACGACCCTTTCACAGGGGTCGCCTAAGATCATCGGTAAACACCTATTTCCCATGGTTTTAGGAACCAACACACCGCTCCTCGGTGTTGCAAAGTGTAGCAATGTAGTTTACTGTTGTCATAGGAAGACTGTTGCCCATGCTACACCACGATTCAAGACAAAATTTCATTTATTTGTCATTAGAAATAAATATTTCACAATATATAATTACACATTTGTTTTTGTGATTAATCCCTATGCTTTAATGATGTTCCATTTGTAACAACGAAAATACATCCTGCCTATCAGATATTTACATGACAGTTCATAACAGTAGCAAAATGACAGTGATGAAGTAGCAACGGAAATAATGTTATGGTTGGGGGTCACCACCCCATGAGCAGCTATCTTAAAGGGTCGCGGCCTTAGGAAGGTTGAGAACCGCTGCTCTAGACCATCTGGAAAGAAGGCAAGTATCAGCACCTGTCTTGCCTCGTTCCTGAGTGGTGGTGAGACTATGCAAATGGTTACATGCTGTTTTTCACTGTGTCATCTGGGACATGTATTTTTTATGTCGCAGAGATTGTGTGAGAATTGTACTGAAGGCAAGAATCGGAGAGGGAGGGAGAAAATAAGGGAGGTAGAGGGGGAGGGAGGGAGGGAGGGAGGAAGGCACCCAGCTTGTCTACACTCACCTGAACTTCTTCCCTTCCTAATTAATGTCTGTCTCTCTGAAGCACACCGTTCCTCGTCCTAATTTCTCGGGCTTATTTTCATTGCCCTGATCACTCACCGGCAAGCCATCCTTAGCGATTTGTCATGTGGATCACAGGCTGTCTCTCCCTCTTCACCTTGTTACATTTAAATGCTAATGATCTTCATTATGCCGCACGCTTCGCCTGTGACAATTACACCCGAACACGGGGGAACTATTTGACTCTAAGTGAAAGAGCTAATCTCTTGTTTAGTCACATCTGAGGGGTAAAAATGGAAAATATTTTGCATCGGGTGTATGTTCTCAAATTACTTGATGGCGGAGAACACGGGAGAAATAATAGGCAGATGTTTGCAGAGGTTTTTAAAAAAATAAATATGGTCAGAAAAAAAGAGAGTAGGGGGGGTTTGAAAACTAGCCTCTGATACTTCCGGCTTCTCAGCCAGGATATGGGTTTGAGGGCTTAGAAGGAGTTTCTCATGAGCTTCCAAACCTAAAATGCAGAACTCCAAAAGGAAGTCTTTTCTGATTATGATCTTAGAACCGAATTCTTGAGAGTGTTCGTTGTCTGGTGACCTACAACGAGAGGGCTTTGAGCCAGATTATTGACAGTATCAATAAACACATCTTCTGCTGAAACCGGTGTGGCTCAGTGGATAGAGTGTCGGCCTGTGGACTCAAAGGTCCCAGGTTCGATTCTGGTCAAGGGCATGTATCTTGGTTGCTGGCACATCCTCAGTAGGGGGCGTGCAAGAGGCAGTTGATCGATGTTTCTTTCTCATCGATGTTTCTAGCTCTCTCTCTCTCTCTCCCTTCCTCTCTGTATAAAAATCAATAAAATATTTTTTTAATAAAAAAAATAAACACATCTCTGTCAACCACACACCTCACTCCCTGGAGAGAAGGAAAGGCAGGAACACCAGCTGGTTGGATCCAGCCTGTGACTGCCAATCTTAAACCAGGTGTTGGACATGCAGCCCTGCCCCTGGGGAGGGAGCGGAGTGATGGCTGTGTGTGTCCTAGTGAAGTTCAAGTGTGGCGTCAGGAGTGGGCAGAGAGAAAGCAGAGCAGGAGGCTCTGTCCTGTATTTATTATATCGTGGTGGCATCATATTTTCTAACACAGAGGGACTTCTTCCACAACTATATTTTACCCATTTCTGCTTCAGGATGCTTTGCCAAGATATTGAACCTTTATTTTTGGTATTAAACCTTCAATAAGTACATTTTATAAAAGGGAGGAGAAAGGAGGAAGGAAGGAAGGAAGGGAGGAAATAAGGAAGGAAGGAAGGAAGGAAGGAAGGAAGGAAGGAAGGAAGGAAGGAAGGAAGGAAG
>PVJN01023560.1:0-30052 GCA_004026805.1 Lasiurus borealis | reverse complement strand
GGGAAGATCCCCCTGGGGCTGTGTAACCCTAAGAGCTGACGGTGTGAGGGAGAGGTGCCCCCACAGCAGAGCGCAGGCAGCCAGGAAGGAGGGAGGGGCTCAGAGTCCAGTTGCTTGGGAGGCCTCGAATGAAAACGTATGCCGGGCTGATGACCTAAGAGGACGACAAAGCACTTATTTAGGGAACAGCAAAGCATGGTGGGAAAGAAGAGGTGGAGAACGGTTAAACGTTCAGTGTTTGATGCTTCCCTTAGTGCAGCGGTTCTCAACCTGTGGGTCTCGACAACTTTGGGGGTCGAATGACCCTTTCACAAGGGTCGCCTAAGACCATCGGAAAATGCAGATATTTACATCACGATGCAGAACAGTAGCAAAATTTCATGGTTGGGGGTCACCACCCCATGAGGAACTGTATGCAAGGGTCGCGGCCTTAGGAAGGTTGAGAAGCACTGCCTTAGTGTAACAAAACCTGAGCATTGCTGGACTGCCTTCTGTGCCACTTTCATTTAGGGGTGTGTGCGTGTGTGCAGGAGTAGACGAGGCAGACACTCTTCTCAGGATCGAGGGCTCCAATGGTCTTTGCCCTCTTCTTCCCCGTGGAAAGTGGAGGATGGGGAGGGTGGGGCCTTTGTGGTTTGTGGAATCATGGTACTCGCTGGCGGGCAGGGGCAAGTTTGGGATTTCTGGGTTTGGCAAAGCCAGATCAGAAAGGGTAGCCTTGAACCTGGCCCTCTCACTCGTGAATATGCCTGGTCCTTTCGGGGGCCTAAGGATGTCCTGCCCCATGTATACATTAGTGTGTGTCAGAATCACCTGCAGGGCTATTTTTTTAAAAAATATATTTTATTGAATTTTTACAGAGAGGAAGGGAAAGAGATAGTCAGAAACATTGATGGGAGAAGAACATCGATTAGCTGCCTCCTGCACACCTCCTACTGGGATGTGCCTGCAACCAAGGTACATGCCCTTGACCGGAATTGAACCTGGGACCTTTCAGTTTGCAGGCTGACGCTCTCTCCACTGAGCCAAACCGGTTTCGGCGTGTTTTGTTTTTTAAGTTATGGATGTGTATATAAATATTTTCTCCTGTTTCATGAAGTTAAAATTTTAAAAAGGTATAGAAACAGAAACTGGGCCTCGTGTATTATTCCGCTGTTGACATTGTTGGCATGCATGCTTACTTTGTCATGTTCTAATGTATAGAGATTTTATGAGTTAGCCTACAGGTACTGTTTCGGAACCCAAGTTTTTCCACTTAATTCAGCATCAGGAGCGTTTTCTCCTGCCGCTAAGCTTTCTTCTCTAACGTGATTGGTAACGGATGGGCCGTGATTTATTTCTGCAGTCCCCCTGTTCTTGGACATTGGCTTTGTGCCTAACATGTTTCAGTTACATAGATGCTTCCGTGAACAGCCTTATCTCTAAGTGTTGCCTTTCTGATGAGTATGGCTTGGACCTCCACTTTCTCACAGAAAACCCCGGCCCTTACAAAGGTACGCGTTCTTTAAATCGTTTGAGTCAGCTGTCCAATGGCCTTCCAGAGAGGTCAGACCCAGTTGTACTCCCATCGGGGGCAATGAAAAGTGTCTGTTTCGCCATTATTTCATCAACATTGGGTTTTACAAGATTTTTGAAACTCTGAAATGTGTGTGTGGGGGTGCGGGGGGTGGGGTGCTCCCCCATCACAGTGGAAGGATCACATTATGAGCATTGACTAGCACCCCTGCACAGAGTAGGCAATCAATGCAGGAACCACCCCCTAAACGTTATTTAAAATTTGGCTGCCCAACAGATAATAAAGATGGCAGTTGTTACAACCAGCTCTGCCTTCCACAGCCCATGTGCCTGGACCGAAACCAAGGGGCCTGGGTGTCCTTAGGCAGAACCTTCTCGTCCAGCAAAAGAGTGACGTTTGGTCCCCGCCATTCCTGAAAGGAGCAAGAACGGACAACAGCGGGAAGGGAGGGGGAAAGAGGACACGCTGTTTCAAGCCAGAGAAGGCCAGCAGGAGGCAGGAGTCAGACAGGATCCAAAGACCAGCCCGGGGTTCAGAGCATCTGGCTCTCCCCGGGACGTCACCGTCATTTGCTTCCAGCCGCTAATCCTCCCTGCAAGCCGTCTAGAAGGAAGGACTGCCTGGACGGTGTGGCCGAGCGGTGGGTCCTGAAGTGTTTTCGGCACGGGTGCGCACGCACGCTGCCACGCCTTGTGGATCACGATCTAAAGTGTGGCTGGTGCTCAGAAGTATAGACGTTTAGACCAGCGGTTCTCAACCTGTGGGTCTCAAACAGCTAGCAGGGTCTCCTAAGACCATCGGAAAACACAGATATTTACATTAAGATTCATAACAGTAGCAAATTACAGTTATGAAGTAGCGACAAAAATAATTTTACGGTTGGGGATCACCACAACATAAAGAACTGTATTAAAGGGTCGCAGCATTAGGAAGGTTGGGAACCACTGGTTTAGACGGTATTCGGCCCACCTGTCATTTCGTAGCTGCAGAAACTGAGGCTCAGAGAGGCGATCTGATTTCCCCCAAAGTTACGTATTGAAAGAACGGCATGGCTGGGACTATGGCTCACGTCTCCAGTGGTTAGTCCAATACCGTTCCTACCAGCTCGTGGCTATTTGTTTACTCTGATATTTTCTAAACGTGCTTAATGGAGAGCAACAGAAAGAATTAATATGGGTAGCAAGGCTAAACAAGTAAGGTAAACAGTTTCACTAATTATCTTCCCCAAATGAGATACGTGTCCCCCCAAATGTATACACACGTTAACTGCGGATAGCAGTAGATTCTATTACATTTTGAAAATGAAATGTATTTTCATAAACACTGCTTTCAGAGGGTAAACTATATCACCTTTTTTCTTTTGGTATGAAGTCTACCTGGCTGGGTGAATGAAAAGCCTCATTTTCTTATCTGTAGTACGGATTCAATAATGGTACTTAGCTCACAGGTTATAGTAAGAGAGCAGAGAGCGTGGCACATAGCAGGCCACAGATATTAGCTATGGATGAGGATGATGGTGATGATGAAGATGATGATGATGATGATGATGATGATGATGATAGAGACAGTTGCTTCCTTGACTAAGTTGAAGCAGAGAGGTATCTTGTAGGGGCCATTCTTTATACGCAAATATCTCACGTTGCAAAGGCACCAATTGTCTTGGGAGAAAGTGTCCACTAAGACCTTTTGCGGCCAGATCGGTGCGGCTATCCTAATATTAACGTGCCAGTTGGTGGCTAGGGAGGGAGTAGGTTTACGAGGGAGTCACAGTCACCAGGCAGGAGGACAGGGGACATTGCTCACCCACCCTCACCTGGGCCGGAGGCTGCAGGAAAAGTGGTGGCCGGACGGCTGTCGTGACCAGCTCCCATGGCCAGAAACTGTGCTGCAGAAGCCGTGGTTGAGCGCGGGAGTAAGCAGCGGGAGCCAGCGATGGCGCGGAGCCCTGGAGGTGGTTCTGTGGTCCTGACAGAGCTGCCTCCTGTTAGTAACACTGTTAGCCTGGAGACTGTTGTTACAACACTGACGAGCATCCGGGGGCTGTGCTCCGCCCTGGGCGGCCGCGGAAGCAGCGGGAAGACTCGGTGGAGCATGCTGGCCACTTCTCTCCGCCTGGCATTTGCATCCCAGCTGAGGCCTTTGACTAAGGAAGCGATTCTGGGTACAGAGGAAGGTCTCTGGAGGGATGTGCTGAGTTTTCTGTTACTCTAGGCAATCGTTTTTTTCATTTGATTATTTTTTAAAATATATTTTATTGATTTTTTTACAGAGAGGAAGGGAGAGGGATAGAAAGTTAGAAACATTCATGAGAGAGAGACATGGATCAGCTGCCTCCTGCAGGCCACCCACCAGGGATGTGCCCGCAACCCAGGTCCATGCCCTTGACTGGAATTGAACCTGGGACCTTTCAGTCCGCAGGCCGACGCTCTATCCACTGAGCCAAACTGGTTTCGGCTCATTTGATTATTTTGAAATCAAAAAGAAAAAGATCCTCACTTGTATCTGCATCTGGTCACACATCCCTGAAAGATATCTGCAAATTCATGCGGAGCCATCCAACTAAAGTCCTCAGTGGTTCTGCATTACATGACACAATTTTTAAATCTTTGATAATTTATTGAGGTGAAATTCACATCACATAAAATTATTTCATTTCATTTTTGAGTATGTTTTTATTGACTTTAGAGAGAGAGGAAGGGGAAAGGAGAAGGAGAGAGAAACATCAACCAGCTGCCTCCTGCCTGCTCTGCAGGAGGCAGCTGAGTCTGCAGCCTGGTATGTGCCCCGAGTGGGAATCGGACCAGCGACTCCTCGTGCATGGGACAATGTTCAACCAACTGAGCCGCACCAGCCAGGGCAAAATGAACTGTTTTACAGTGAGTAGTTCAGTGTCACTGAGGAGATACACACCATCTCTAGCTAGTTCCAAAACATTTCCATCACTCCAGAATAAAACCCCAAGCCCATTAAGCAGTTTCTCCTCAGCTATCAGGGGAGTGAGAGATAAGTGTATAGAATCCTCATGGTGGGCCCTGTTATAACGATTCACTCTACAGCAGTGGTTCTCAACCTTTCTAATGCTGCGACCCTTTAATACAGTTCCTCATGTGGTGGTGACCCCCAACCATAAAATTATTTTCGTTGCTACTTCCTAACAGTAATTTTGCTACTGTTGTGAATCATAATGTAAATATCTGTGTTTCCTGGTCTTAGACGACCCCTGTGATGGGGTCGTTTGACCCCCAAAGGGGTCGCGACCCACAGGTTGAGAACCACTGCTCTATAGCCTCACGACTACTTCTGGGCAGAAAAGGAATTGCTATGTCTTTTGTAAAATGTATTTACCTGCAGCTGTTAGCTGTAGATTCTATACATGTATCTGAATAGTTTTGTGGCTGAAACTGGTTTCGCTCAGTGGATAGAGCATCGGGCTGCGGACTAAAAGGTTCCAGGTTTAAATCCGGTCAAGGGCAAGTACCTTGGTTGTGGGCACATCCCCAGTAGGGGGGCGTGCAAGAGGCATCTGATGGATGTCTCTCTCTCATCGATGTTTCTAACTCTCTATCCCTCTCCCTTCCTCTCTGTAAAATATCAATAAAAAATATATTTTTGAATAGTTTTGTGTTTGTTACTCTTTCCAACCGTCTCTTTCTCTTTTGAAGGTGGACGATTCCGAGATCAGGGTCACGTGGGGAACAGTGCCCGATTCCTCTAGGTAATGCAAATACGTGTAACTGAGTCCAAACACCCGGAGACAGGAGTCGGTGGCCTGCGGGCGTTCTTTGGGCGGCGAAGTGCTGCACTGACACCCTCCCCCTGTCACCCACGGGCTGTGCCCTTGGAGGAGCCGTTTATACTCTCGCAGCCTCCGGAGTGTCCCGTCTTAGAACAGGGGGAGTAATGCCTTGAAGCCTCAAGTTTAATGGGCGAGAGTCTAGACCCGCGGTCGGCAAACTGCGGCTCTCAAGCCACATGCGGCTCTTTGGCCCCTGGAGTGTGGTTCTTCCACAAAATACCTCGGCCTGGGCGAGTCTATGTTGAAGAAGTGGCGTTAGAAGAAGTTAAAAAAAATGTGGCTCTCCAAAGAAATTTCAGTCGCGGTCCTGTTGATATCTGGCTCTGCAGATGAATGAGTTTGCCCACCACTGAGCTAGAGCAAGATCAGGCAAAGGCTGGTGCCCTTTCCTAAGAGCCATACGTGGAGACCCGCTGCTGTCTCTGCCAGGATCTCTCTGACTGACGTGGGAGACCAAGGTGACAGTAATCACCACTCTTTCCCGGACGCTTCCTATGTGCCAGGCATGATGGGTGACCTTATTTACTGGCTCACCATCGCCCTATGAAGAAGACACTATTCATGCTCTTCCCATTTCCCCCCAAAGAACCCGAGGCTCAGAGAGGGGCAGCAACTTACCCAAGGTCCTTCCATCCTTGAAGGACGCAATACTAGTGGTTTGTTACCTGGAAGTGTAAGTCGTGTGTGTGTGTGTGTGTGTGTGTACACGCAGGGAGACAGCAGTGGCTGTGTGAGACCTCCAAACCTAGGAAGGCATCAAAGAGGGAGCAGCAGCTGGAAGGTGCCGATGGGGGTCCCGGAGCTGGGGGACCTGCCGAGCAGCTGGTCCTGGCTCCTTTGACCCTTCAAGAAGCCCCCCCTCTCGTGTCTCTCCAGGACTGAGCGCCCTCTGACTCCCTGCTCCACTTCCAGCCTCCAGCCTCCTGGGTGACACCCCCACCCACCTGTGGACTTCCTGTCTGCTTGTAGCCACACCGTCTCTCTGGCCCCTGCTCAGCGCCCGGCCTCTCCCGTGGCCTGTGGCCTGCGGCCTGCGGCCTGGGAAGGGGCGTGCGGAGGGCAGCGGCATTCCAGCGGGGCTGAGATCACTGTGCCCGGGAACATGGGCTGTCGGCGGAGGTCAGCCTGCGTCACTGGAGGGCCGTGCTGGCAGCTCATAAAAGCGGGAAATGGCGGGTGAAGTCACTGCGTCCAGGCTCTAGGGGCTGGACCCCAAGGTCCCTGGGCGGCTGATATCCTGCCACCTCCCTCTGGAGGGCCGAGCAAGCAGGCCGCACCCGGGAGGCTGCTCTTCTTGACTGACCTTCCCTTCACTTCCCCGGCCTCTGGGCCCCCCGGGAGGGAGGACTGAACCCTGCCTTCTTGCTGTGCGGCTGTAGCTCCCCAAGGCTCAGGCCACTGCCCATGCGGGGTCCCCCTGCCATGCATGGTCCCAGCAGCTGCTCTGCTGAGATTGGGGTGCATGTGTGTGTATGTGGGAGGCAGTTAGGAAGGATGAAAGCAATAAATAAAGTCATTCATGCTGGTGGAAGATGGGGAGACCCGGACCCTAGAACGGTGTGGCTCACTAGAAGGGCCTGCCAGCCCTCTCTTTGGACCTCAGCTTTCTCAGCTGTAAAGTGCGTGCGTTGGCCTCGAACTGGGATCTTGCTGGGCGGAGGGTGAGAGGCGGATCCGGGAGCAGGCACGTCCCAGGGCCGCGCTGACGCCTTTCCTCCGATGCTATCCTGCTTCCCAGCAAGGTTGGGCCTTCGCAGGCCGCCCCACCCAGCAACCTCTGTGTGCCGAAGGTCTCCAGGAAATGACACGGCGGCCCCTGGAGTGGCGCCCAGACGCCCGTGCAGCCTGAACCCCGAGGCCCGGGCCCGGCCGCCGGGACCGAGATGGCACCAGCGTGCTTCTCAGAAGGCTCCCCGGTGCAGCCAGGGAGCCTCTGACCATGTACCCGGCAAGAGGAGAGATGGGGCAGAGTCCACCCACTCCGTCCTCCTCCTGTCGCCCTGCGCTGTGGCCAGTGGAGTCTGGGAAGGTCCATCCGGGCAAGAGAAGGTGGGGCCGAGGCCCAGCACACAGTAGGTGGCCGTCCTCCGCTCCCTCTGCTAAGGCTCCAGCTGCAAAGGTGTTCTGCTCGATGCTGCCCAGCCCAGCTGGAGCCGGAAGAGCGGAAACTGAAGTCACAGGCCATGAGAGGGCGGTGCAGTCTGATACTGCAAAGAACACCAAAGAGACAAGAAAGAGAAAGAAGTAGCCCTGTCTAGTTTGGCTCAGTGGGTAGAACGTTGCAGTGTAGAATGAAAGGTCCCAGGTTCGATTCCTGCCAAGGGCTTGTACCTTGGTTGTGGGCACATCCCCAGAAGGGGTGGGCAGGAGGCAGCTGATTTATGTTTCTAACTGTCTCTCTCCCTCCCTTCCTCCCTGTTAAAAAAAAAACAACACAAAAAAAGAAACAATAAAAATATGTTTTTTAAAAAGGGAAGGAAGAAAGGATATTCCCAGGTTTTCAGTTCCTGCGCGAACCCAGCCAAGCGCAGGGCTGGCTGTGTGCACAGGAGCACAGTGGGTGGCGGCCACTCTCCCTGCCACGTGTTTCTGTTCCTCCGGCCTCCGCTGACCCCTGACCCAGCCCCAGGCCTGAGAGGGGGGGCGCCTGCGGCCACCTACCCAGCCTGGCCCTGGGGACCCCGCTGAGCGCCCCGAGATCCTGTCCCCAGGCCGTGCGCCCTTCCTCCCTCGCCCCCAACTCTGGGTCGCCCCCAACTCTGGGTCGCCGTCTGCCCGCCGCTCTGGGGCTGGAGCTTCAGGGGGGCAGGAGATCAGGGAGGGGAAACAGGGGTTCAGGGGGGCAGGGACCAGGGGGGCGGGAGTCAGGTCCATCTGTCCCAGTGGGTGCGGCGTCACAGCGCGGGCTCCCCTCCCTCTTGGCTCCCCTGGGGGTAATCTTCGGCAGCCATGTCTAGAATCGCGGTTTCTGTGATTTGGGGTGCCCGCGCCCGGACCCGGGGCCGGGGAGCCCGAGGTGCCCAGCTCCCCAGCTCGCCCCGCCTCGGACCGCACCCCCGGGACGCGCCGCCCCTCCGCCCCGCCCTCCCCGCCGCCGCCTCGGGCTTTGTTCCGCGCGACGCAGTGGCGCGCGACGGCCACACGGGGGCGCAGCGGGGCTGGTCTCCCGTCCACGTCCCCGCCCGGTGCCTGTCCCTCCTCCGCCGCCGCCCTGGTCCCAGCCCCGCCGCCGCCCTGGCCGCCTGGGCACTGAGCGCGCGGGGACTGCTCCTGGGGGCGGGGGCGGGGTGCGGGTTGGAAGGGCAGCGGGGGGCGGGGGCGTCGCAGAGGGTGGCCTCCCGTTTGGAGCCCCCGCTTTAGAGAGCGCAGACTCCTCCTGGGATGCGCCTGGAACCCCGGTCCTGGTGCCTGCGCCGCTCCGGGGTCCGGGCCAGGATGCGGATGGGGCCTTCGCTGACTCCACCAGCCAAGGCAGGAGGCTGCAGGGGGAGGATGCTCAGTGGTGAGCGCGGACCTATAACCCAGGAGGTCAGGGTTCCATTCCCAGGCAGGGCTTATGCCCTCCCTGGTGGTGGGCTAGGTCCCCAGAGTGGGGCGTGCAGGAGGCAGCCGATCCATGATGTTTCTCTCTTTCTCCCCCCCCCCCCTCTCCCTTCCTCTCTGAAATCAATAAAAATGTATTTTAAAAAATTTCCCCAGATTTTATACGTGACATCAGGGGAAGGCGAGGCCCAAGAGATCCTAGTTGGCCCTTGGTGGAAGTGGAAGCTGAGCCCCATTTTTTAAAAAAAATTTAAAATATATTTTACAGTGGTACCTCGAGATTCGAGTGCCCTAACATACGAGATTTTTTGAGATACGAGCCGTCGAGGGAGCGATTTTTGCTTTGAAATACGAGCAACATTTGAGATAGGAGTCATCGTGCGGATCGGCCCGCTGCACACGACCCACCAGTTTACTGCGACTCAAGAGTCTCAGTTTCCCACGCCTCAAGGATACGAATTAAACTCGTATCTTGAGGTACCACTGTATTGATTTTTTACAGAGAGGGAGAGAGATAGAGAGCCAGAAATATAGATGAGAGAGAAACATCGATCAGCTGCCTCCTGGACACCCCCAACTGGGGATGTGCCCTCAACCAAGGTACATGCCCTTGACCGGAATCGAACCTGGGACCCTTCAGTCCGCAGGCCGACGCTCTATCCACTGGTTTCGGCCCCCATTTTTATACGAGTGACCCCACATGGGTCCAAGGCTGGGATCCTACAAAGGCAGCGTTCCCATGCAGCTCACTCACATAAGGAAAGATCCCTGCTGGATTCTTGCTTGAAAGCAAGTCACGAATCTTGCTTTTTGTAGCGCTGAAGGGCGTGTACCAGGCAGCACACTGACTGGCTGCTTCCGCTTCCCTTCACCTGCAGGTGACTGAAGGACCTCGGGCTCCTTGCCTCTGTCCCTGGTCCCTGGTCCCTGGTCCCCGCCACCACAGCACGCTTTTCGCTGGATCCCGCTCTTCTGGACCCAATCCCCAGCGGGGCTGGAGGACCCCCCACCTGCCAGCTGCTCTGAGGGCCGGCCGCAGAGGCCCAGTGAGAACCTCAGAAAGTCGTGGCCTAGGATGGATTTCAAAACACTTGCGATGTAGGCTTTCTGGCCACTGATATGCCCAAAGCCGGTGGGTTTTCTATAGAATAATACGCCCGGCTCATGGACGCACTTCTCATCACTAAGAATTCCTTTGAGGGGCCGGTGAAAGAGGGGCCCTGAGGGAAGACAGGGGCACCGGGTCCCCGCTGCTGGGGCTCCCCCATCCAGGCACGCATTGCCCTGCCATTGCCCTGATGCCCTGCTCCACCGGGCCGTCTCCACAGCGCCCCCAGGGGCTGCTGGGAACTGGGTTTCCCTCCAGAAATCAAGGTGCAGCACTGACGGGGGCACGGAAATGTAATTTATCTTCAGACAAATGAATTTATCTTCAGATGCAGAGATCTGCCGAGGCTCCTGCAAGTGTTCCCCTCAAAGGCACTTTGGTCAGATGCCCCTCCCCCCGCCCCTCCTCTTCCCCGCCTTCCAAGCAGTCGCCCCAGATGTCCCAGACATGGCTAGGACCTATCCAACACGGGGGACAGAGGGGACATGCAGCGAGAATAGAGAGAAAAGGAGCTTGTTCTGTGCCCTTAGGGAAGGCACAACCCACAAAAGGGAGCTTTTCACAGACACAGTTCCACATGCCACTCTGAGCCACAGGGATGCGGACACGGGAGTGTGTGTGTGTGTGTGTGTGTGTACATCTGTGCCTGCATGTCAGCATGGGTGCATGGAGATGCGGGAAAATAAGATGTAGCAAATGTTTCCCGCTCAGGAAAGATGAATGCCGGAGCCCTTCTGTGTGCTGTGTGGTGGTGTGACTTGAATGGCATCTCCAGTGGGTGATATGGGCCCCAGAGTGGAGTCATCCTCAATATTATTTACGTCCAATGACCCGAGGTCATACACATCCTGCGGAACAGGTGACTTCAGTTCCGGAGAGAGGGGAGCTCGCCTGTGGGAAATTAGGGCCTTTTCGAATGCTCCTGGGCACGGAAGCAGGGGATCTCGCGGTGTGAGAGCACAGAGACGTCTTTGGGGGTCGTCTCCTCCACCCCCTCATTTTCCAGGCGAGGAACTATACAGAGTGAGAGTCTAGGGAACGTTCTCCTGGTTGCACAGAGAGTCGGTGACAGAGGAAGTTCCTGGAAAGCAGCCTCCTCATTTCTGGTGATGCCACCAGTCTATCCTGAGCGGTGGGAATAACGGATCGAAAAGGATACATGATGAAGGAAACTTCCCCGAACCCCCAAATTGTAAATAAGTGGCTTTGAATTATGACTGGAAACCGATGCTTGGCCCCTGCTGTTGGCCTCTGAGGCCACAGTGATGCTTCTTTCTCATCTGAGCGCATGAGAGTAATGGAGTGTGACTGCGCTTGACCTCTGTCACTTTCGGGGGACCCGGCATTGATTCACTCTCCTAGTTGGAGAGCCTCCTTCCATGAGCATTCAAGGGAGCGGAAGCTAAGGGGGCCAGAAACAACCATTTCCTGCCTCCAGCAGCGAAAGTTGGGGGCCTGTGCTGTCGCCATGGCCACAGGGATGCTCCGGCCTGGGACTTTGCACCTGGAGACGGTGACACTCACAGGGGCCATATTCACGGGGCAGCAGCTTCTCACGCCGGTCGCGATGGTGCCAACCTCCTGCCTCTTGCGCTTCCTCCCTGCTTTCTGATGCTCCCACTTCCCGCCAGTCCTGAGCTGCAGCAGCCTTCAAGTAAACCCGCTTTCTCCTTCCCCGCCAGTCTCCTCTGGCTCGCGGACAAGAGCCCTGACAGCTGCATTCAGAGGAGAATGAATAGCCGCTCCAGTCCCCAGACACAGCGCTCTTGCTGGCTCTCTGTTATGTCTGTCTCACCGTGAAGATTAAAGAGGCACTCATCTTTGATGTCCAAATAAAATCAAGCTGGAGGTTACAATTAATTTTCACCGGGGCCTACCGCCTGGCCCCGGGGACGGGAATTTTAAAGGTCAGAGTGTCTCCCGTCCAGCTGGCCACCCGGTGGAGCCTGCAGGGACGTGCATCAGGCACTGGCACTCCTCCTGTCATTTGTCTCCACTCGCGGAGTGACCGATGCTGGGGCGGGAGACCGCTCCCTACAATGGAAAAGACCGGCAGTTCAGTGCAGCGTCCAGTGGCCTGCAGGGGGCACTTAAGCCCTTCTTCACTCTGTCACTTCCATCGGGGATTCGGGCTGGTCTGGGGGTTACCATAGGTATTCTAGGAACTCAGCTAGAGAGGCCTTGGTTCCATCAGGGAATGGTGTAAGATTGGCGTTCCCAGCGGGGAGAGAACAATCTGCCCCTGAGAGGGCACTGTCCACCTGCAGTGTCACCTGACCCTGTTCCTGCCTTTCTCCTCTCTGCTGACCCGCAGAGGAGCCAGAAACGGTAGCTGGAGGGTGTTTGAGGGTGTGGAGCAAAGAGTGAAGTGCAACTGTTGTAGACGGAATGCTTATGTCTCCGAAAATGTGTATGTTGAAACCCGACCCCCATGTGATGGCATTAGCAGATAGCGCTCTTGAGAGGTAATTAGGGTTAGGTGAGGTCATGAGGGTGTGGTCCTCCTGAATGGAATTACAGTGGTACCTCGAGATACGAGTTTAATTCGTTCCGTAACCTTGAGGCCTGGGAAACTATGAGACGCTTGAGTCGCGGTAAACTGGTGGGTCGTGTGCAGCCGGCCGATCCGCGCGATTCTTCCTATCTCAACTGTTGCTCGTATTTCAAAGCAAAAATTGCTCACTGGATGGCTCGTATCTCAAAAATCTCTTATGTTAGGGCATTCTTATCTCGAGGTACCACTGTAGTGCCCTTTCAAGAGTCATGAGAGAACTTGCTTCTTTCTCCATGCCTTCTGCCACTGAGGACACAGCAGGAAGATAGTCATCTGCAAACCAGAAGAGGGCACTCACCAGAACCGGGCTCTGCTGGCATGAGGACCTTGGACTTCCCACCTCCAGAACTGTGAGAGACAAATTTCTGTTGTTAATAAGCCATTCAGCCTGTGGTCCTTTGTTATGGCAGCTGAACAGATGACTAGAGTCCCTGATCTTGTCCGCACTGCTCCAGGTCCTGCATGGGAAGGGGATGCCGTGATGGGGAAGAGGGAAGTTTTGATGTTGGAGTGGGCTGGACTGTTTAGATGACTTTTCTTCTACTGAACACGCCCAGAAAATATATGGGATCTTCTCCAAGTGGAGAGTCAGAGCAGGAAGACCCAGCAGAGTTGGGTGAAGAGAAGTGATAGGAGGGAATGACACCTTCTTGCTGGCACCCTACTGTGTCTGGCTCTTTAACAAAGTGCAGGCAACTTCCAGAGAAGTTAGTGCAAATGCAGGGTCAGCCCCAATGCCCCCACCACCTGCTGGATGGTCACACCCCCTGCCCTTGCTTTATAAGACTTACGGGACCACCACAGCTCTCCCTCCGTCTTTCCCGGCTGGAGCTAGAATACAGACGGAGGTCCACGTGTCCTGTCTAAATCTTTAAACACAGCCTGGCCAGCGTGGCTCAGTGGTGGAGCACTGACCTAGGAACCAGGAAGTCACGGTTCAATTCCCAGTCAGGGCACATACCGAGGTTGCAGGCTTGATCCCCACTGGGGGTCGTGCGGGAAACATCATTCCCTGCCTCTCTGAAATCAGTAAAAATATATTGAAAAAAATAAATATTTAAATACAGAAGTCCTGCTAACAAGTTGTGAAATAAACTCTGTTCTATTCTCCTATCTGGACAAGCACAGAGACCTGGAAAGCCAGACCCCAGTTAGACCCTCAGATCCTTGGGGTTCTGGTGGGGCAGAGCCAGACTGCTAGCTGGCAGACCCCGCCCACTTCCCACCCTACCCCCAGCCTCTCCTCTTCCTGCCCCTCGCTCTGTCAGGGATGCTGAGAGGTCTCGCATGTGAACACTGAATCCACATGGCCATGCTCTCTCCATCCTCCCCACAAACAGCTCCCCTCACCC
Source organism: Lasiurus borealis (assembly GCA_004026805.1). Classification (NCBI taxonomy): domain Eukaryota; kingdom Metazoa; phylum Chordata; class Mammalia; order Chiroptera; family Vespertilionidae; genus Lasiurus; species Lasiurus borealis. The sequence goes on along the minus strand of PVJN01023560.1, from coordinate 16,183 downwards.
CCCCCCCATCCCCATTGGCTACCCCTCAGTATAAACAGAGTGATGCCAGCAACCACCTCAGGAAGGAACACCTGGGAGAGGTCCATGGGGGTGCTGGGAACAGGGAATAGAGGGTCCCAAGTACTCTGCCCACGCTCTGTCCATACGGGGCACAGGCTCCTGGCTCCTCAGAGTCCATGCCCCACGGGGACCCCTGTAAAGCATGGGGCCAGGGCAGGAGACTGGCTGCCAGGCCAAGAGGCTGTGCTGACGATTCTTCCCATCTTCCCACGCCTAACCCTTAGGATCTGACTGTGATTCCTTGTCCCCAACACGTGGCACAGGCACCACAGCCTCCGCTGGCCTCCCTGTCCCGGCTCGGTCAGCCCCAGAGAGGTCCCCACTGGGCATGGGAGCCAGGGAGGTTGGGCTGTAATTGGGCAGCATCTGGAGAGGGGACCCCAGCCACAGGCATTCAAAGTTCTGCCGTTGAGTGGGTCTCCCTGGGCGCCTTCCAACAGCTTCACAGGCCAGCCAGCTCTGAGAAGCCACCAGCTCCACGCTCTGATGTAAAGAGAGGAAGTCCTGGTCACTTCCTCCCCCAGCTTTCCCACCGGAACTGGCCATTGATTAGCCACCATCATCCGATCACCCAAAACAACAACTCCGATAATCGCCGGGATTAGTAACCAGTGCCTCTCCTCCTCCCTCCCTCCCCTCTTCCCTTCTCCCCCGCCTTCCTTTCCCATTTGAAGAATACACAGCCAGGAAACGTAAATAAGCACCCCTGCTCCCCGTGTCACTGATGGACCACGGAAGAAAGAAGACCCACATCAACTGAGGAGGCACGAGGTGGCAGGCAGGTGTCAGCACCTCCTTTTCACAAACAGAGAAACGGGCTGAGCGAGGATGCTGAGGAGCACCCCTGGGCAGGAGCCCTGGGCCCGGCTGCCAGGGTGTCCCCAGGGTGAGGGCTGCGTCTGAAGGCAGACCGGAGGGAGAGTCTGAGTCCTCCCCGGCCACCGGGAACTCTGCCTGGACCACAAAAGCCCAGAAAATAAGGTGGGAGCCAGAAGCCCGCTTTCCCAGTCCACCTGCAGTCCAGAGACACAGCTTCCCCAGCCAGATGCTCCAGCACCAGGCAATGCAAGTGCAGACTTGTGCAATCTGTTTTCTGGGGAGCAGAGGAGAGCCCCCGCGTCCCGGGCAGGCCTGGTGTTAGTGGGGTGAGCGTGGGGTCTATGCAGGCAGCGGCAGCAGTAATCACATCTCTGTAGGGGCCGTCTGCTGCTGCGTGCGGTGTGGGTTCTCCCTGCTGCCTCACTTCCAGGCCATGCACGGACTTTGTGCAAAATTAGACCAGGGAACCCCTTCTAGACACATTGCTGCCATCTGCTGGGCAGTTGCTGTGATACACAAACCTAATGAACGGCGTAGAAAACGTACAGTCTAACCAGTGGAGGGTGTGAAGGGCACCCCTCAGCGGTGGCACAATTGGCGGTACGCAACCTGCCCAGCTGGTCTGGTGGCCCGGCAGGCCCGGCTCTTTGGCCCGGGTGGGAATCCTGCGAGAGACTTAGTTCCCTTTCATAAACGCCTCTGCTACTCTAGCCGTCAGTGGTTCTCAACCTTCCTAAGGCCTCGACCCTTGCATACAGTTCCTCATGGGGTGGTGACCCCCAACCATGAAATGTTGCTACTGTGATGCATCGTGATGTAAAAATCTGCATTTTCCGATGAAAGGGTCGCTCGATCCCCCCAAAGGGGTTGCGACCCACAGGTTGAGAACCGCTGCTCTAACTGCTTAGAGTGTCCTGGTGTTGGGCAACACTCTGACGGACACAAACAGGGACATGCGTGTATGGTGTGTGCTTCCTAGGGCTACGTCCAAATCCTGCGAGAAAGCACGCATGTTCCTCGGAGGGTCTGTGCTTCCTGTGTTAATTTTTTTAGAGGAACGCCAGAAAAGGGTCTGATTCACTCCCTCTTCCTTCCTTATTCCAGAAAATGATTTGTTTATTCATTTGCCGCTGTTGTCAGGGCCAGAGTTCACGGTCAAATAGAGGAACCACTGGGTTGAAAGTGAGAGTGTGGGCCTCATGAACATTCCAGCGGGGAGACCTGTGGGGAAAGTGGCTTTGCGGGTCTTGTCTGTGCACTGCCACGTCTCCTATGGTTACGAGGAGGATGACATCAGCCTGTGTATCGTTTGTCTGGTGATTGTGCATGTGCACGTGTGTGCACATGTGTATGTATGTGTGTGCGCATGTCTGCTTGCAGGTAAAGTGGCCAGTTTTCAGGGTTGTCCGGATTTGAGATGTCTTGTCCTTATTTGTGAGGCCATTTCTGGACCCATGTTGTCTGGCTGAGGCCATGTGGGTGCTACCAACCATGGTTCCCGCACCTCTGCCCAGGATGCAGCCAGGAGGGAAAACGTGGGGGCCTCCCCAGGGAACCTGCTCCCCACCAATTCCTGGAAAGGCCTGTTTGGCTCAGGCCTCGGCACTGCACAACTGAAAGGAGGGAAGGAGGCTCTAGGCCTCCTGCCGCGGGGCTGCAGGGTGGGGAAGGTAAGAGAGCAGGAGGCCCGGGCTGGCCGGTAACTGCCCGCTGGTCTGATGTCCAGGCCAGCTGTCCAAATAGCCACCCTGTTTGCTTCCGGAGGCCCAACACTGCTTGGCTGGGGGTGTTTCTTTCCAGCCTGAAGGAGACCCGGGGGCTGCGGAGGTCAGGAGAGGGAGCCCGTGAGTCACCCTGGGTGGCTCCTGTCCGGGTTGGGACAGAGCGGAGGGCACCTACATCCTGCAGGGCAGCTGGGGCAGGAAGGGGCACCTGGAGGAGAGAGTTCACGGAGGGGGGGGCCACTGTATAGTAACAATCTTGACTACAGACTCCGCCTCGGGTCCTGGCGGGCCTCGGTGTACAGGTTGCTTTTCCCTCCTCCCTGGCGGCTCCTGGAAAGGACAGACTTTCAGCGGAGGGGCCTGGGGCAGACAAGGCCCCCCTGCCCCACCCTCTCTCTTGCCCTTAGAAGCCCAACTCCCCCAGCTTTCAGGAAGGGGGTGCCCACGGGGGACAGCCAGTGGTGCTGCTTCTGGAAATACCCACTACAGGAGCTCAGAGGACCCCCAGAGGAAGGGGGGCAGGGTCCCAGGAGAGACGGAACGAGTGGGAGAAAATGCTTGTGGGATGCAGCCCCGCAGGTGGACACCTTCCGAGGCCCTGCCCGCTCCTCTGCAAGGCCAAGTTCTGGGTCAGAGCCAACACACGAGACCTCAGAGGACTTTTACACACGCAAAGGCTCCTTGGGGCAGTTGCTTTAGCGTTCAGTCTGCAGGCCCCCACGGGGCTGGTTCCCTCTGCTGCGGGGTGTTTGGGTAGAGAACGTGGAGAAACACTGCTGTACTCACCCCCTTTTTATTAGAGGAGAGCGGAGTAAGGACCAGCGCAGAGAAGTCATTAACCTGAGGACACACAGCTCGGAGGAGCCTGGATTTGAAACTCAGGCTCATCCTTCCCTCTGTACTCAGAAACGTTGTGCTCGGTATACAGGAACCCTCGCTACGGCAAGAAAGGGGCGTGGAACCGGAAGGGGGCTCCAGGCTGGCGCTGATTCTCCGGCAAACGCAGCTCAAAGAACAGTTTCATTCCGGACCTGTGCTCTTGGTGCCGAGTAGACTGACCCCGTCCCAGGACAGAGTGGCTTTCCCTACCTCTTCCGGGACCCAGCAGCGGCCCCTGTTTGGGGGGAGGCTCAGGTGAGAAGTCCAACTCCGGTGCCAGGGAGCGAGAGGAAGGAGGCCCCCCTAAGGGGCAGGGCCACCTGCAGACCCCCCTGGACGCCACACCAGGGAGCCCATCGGACCGGTTGTGTTAAAACGGTCAGCAACACGTTGACGTTCCCTTGTTTACACGCCACAGGCTGTATCTGCACATCCGTGTATATGCACGTACACACACACACACACACACACACACACACTTCACGCTCAGGCCCCCTGGTAGCCAAAAGCTGATGACCAAACAGTGGCTCACCAAGCTGAACTGCATGCCGGCCTCCCCATCGGTCAGGCACCCCCTGACACCCAGCGTTGAGAGCTGTGCCCAATTTGTGGACCCCACCTGTAACCCCAGGTGCAGCTCAGGACCGCCCAGGTGTAGCTCTCTCTCCTCTAAAACACTGTCCTTCCAACGGGTAAGGAAGGGCCGAGGGTTGTGCTGTGCTGTAAAGGCGTCTCTGACATTATTGCAAGTTTAGGACATCCAGTCGTCAGAACCCTAAGCCCCGAAGGTCTACAGACTGACCTGTGGCCATGACCTCTTGAGATAATTTAATCAACGAATACTGTTTAATAAATAGGCCCGAAAAGCAGCTGCGAGTTTTCTCGGCGGGATGCGGCGTGCGACCAGCGTTACGGAAGATTGTCCCTCGAATCACTAAGGCAAACTTTGTTGAGTGTCATTTTACATAGAGCAATCACATTAAAAAAAAAGAGAGAGTTATAAATAGAAAAAAAACCCCAACGTTCTCCCACAGACCGACCGGGAAATCAGAACATCCAAAAAAAATGAAAAATAAAAGGGGGAACAAAACCATCCCCTGACCCCACACCCCTTTTGCTTCAAGCGCTCCTGGACCGTACAGTACTCAGCATCTTTGGGTATTTCACAATGCACAGCTCCAAACTGCAGCCACGAGAAAACAAAGAGGACTGACCAGCCGTCTGAAAAAAACGGAGTTTATAAGAAGGCGTTACCTTTACAAAATAAAAACGAAAGCCCGATACCACTGGATTCAATTGGTTCATTTCCCCTTGTTTTCTTTTAAAGTTTGAGTCAGCCCCGGCCCCCTGGCTTGGGGGCGAGACCAGGGCATGTGGGCAAGTGTCTGGAATGGAGACAGGAATCTATGAGGCGGCGAGGCGGCTGCCAGCGACGTGTGACGATAAGAGGGTGTCCGAAGCCATCCCCTCTGGGCGGAGCGGCATCTGAAGGTGTGTGGCCTCAGGGGTCTCTTCGGGGGAGAGCTGGGGGCGTGACAGAATCCGGGGTCTTCTCTGGCCTTTTTGTTTGCTGTGTTTGCAGGAAGAAGCCAAGGCGAGAAGAAGAGTCACGTCTGGGGGAGCCCGCAGCTCTGGGGTTGGGGGCGTCAGGAATGCTCCTCCTTTCCTGGCAACAGGGAGACAAAGCAGACTCCGCAAGGAGAGGTCGGGGAGGCGGGAGCGGGGAGCGGTCAGGAAGGCACTGGGCCAGCAGAGCTGTCTTCCCTCGCCGGACCTGCTGCAAACTCGAGAACCAGGGAGGGGGAGCGTGCGGACAGCCCCACGCACAGAGCCCTCCACACCCAGGTTGGAGCCGAGGCTCAGCCTCCCTGCACGGAGGGGAGCCACACCCCCCAGCTTCGCCCCTGGAGGGAAGGGTAGAGATTGTGTTCAAATGCAGCCCAGAGAACCCCACAACTTGAAAAGCAAACAGAGCCACCGGGGGAACCAGGCTGTTTGGTCTATTTCCAGGGATCGAAGGAGAGGCAGGCAGGTGACCGGTGTTAAGACGGGGTCCCCATCCCATGGTTGGTGACCTCAGGAGTCCCAAGAGACTCCTTACAGCAAGCGTGTCAAACTCAAAGGCGAGCACAGGCCAAGGAAATGAGGCGGGCGGCCCTTGCGGGCTGCGAGTTTGACAGGCTTGCCCTGCAGCTTGGGGAAGGGTGCGGGGAGGCGGGGTCAATGCTAAAGTCCTCGCAGATATGCCGTGTTGGCTGCCCAGAGAACGGAGGAGAGGGCGTGGACCTCCCCAAAGCTGCCCGTGGGCCATGGACCATCCCCACCCAGCTCTCTGTCACCGGGGTCCAGTGTGGCCACCTGTCTCCCCTGCGTTCATACATACAGAGGTGGGAGCGGTAAAACTAAATCCCGTATTCCAGCTGTTTTCACCCGCCGCTACCCTCACAAGAATGGCTTCTGGAGGAACAGGCATGTACCGGTGGGTGGGCGGTAGGAGAGGAAAAACTCAATCACCAGCCCCCCTCTTCATAGAAGTGTGAAACCGGGGTACAGGAAGCTGACCCGTTGGAGGTCACAGGATGGCGAGGAAGAAATGGGCCTGGTCTCCAGGGGCCTCGTTCCTGACTCCCTGCCAATAGGACATCGGCCCCAAGGACCCCAGGGCCTCAGGAGATGGAAAAAAGGACCCCTCTGAGCAGGGGACTCTGCCTTAGGCTGTGGGGCTCAGCCCGGGGTGTGCCCAGGCCCCTCCCCTCCTCTCTGCTGCAGCAGGTCTGCCTCTGGCCCAGCCTCCTCTTTGCAGGCACAGCTCCGGAGTGCTGGAGGGAGGATGGATGGTATGGGGGCGGGGAACCCCTCAGCGTGGGGCCTCTTCTAAGAGCTGGACCCTGTGAGTCCAGGGTGAGAGCCAGCCGGTCAGGCAGAGGCTGGCCCTGCTGAGGGGAGTGCCCATCTCAGACACCAGCCTCATGGAACAGACCACTGCTGCTGACACACATTTCTTTTTCTTTTTTTCTTTGTGATTTGGAAAGAAGTTCCGATCCGTGGGACGTGGGGGCAGGTGGGCCTGCGGGCAGAGAGAGAGGACAGGGACCCGCCTAGTTGTTGGCTTCGGACATGGAGGCCACGTGGCCGAGGCCGGCGAGCGCGGGGAGGCCGGCCAGGCCCGCGGCGGCCCAGGGGTCGGGCAGCGGGAAGTAGGGCCGCGAGGCGGCCACGTTCTCGGCCAGCGCGAAGGCCAGCAGGCCGCCCGCGTTCCGCTCGGCCTCGAGCTGGGCGCGGCCGAACAGCTTCAGCTGCGTCTCCTCGAACTGCCGCTCCAGCTCCTGCAGGCTCAGCGGGCCCTTGGGCGCCGCCAGGAAGTGCTTGGCGGGGCCGGGCACCGGCGGGGGCAGGCACATGGCAGCCGCGCCGCCCAGGTGCGCGCCCACCTCGCCCAGCGCCGCGGCCGCCGGGGGCATCACGAAGGCCGCCTTCTCCGGGGCCGGGCCCGCGGGCCCGAAGAGCAGGCTGGCGGCCCTCCAGGCGGCGGGCTTGCGGCCCCGGCGCGGCCGGGCCATGCGGCAGCTCTGGCGCTTGATGTGCCGGTGCAGGTGGTCGGAGCGCGTGAAGCTCTTGTAGCAGAACTCGCACTGGTAGGGCCGCACGCCCGTGTGGATGCGCATGTGGTTCTTGAGGTCGTAGTTGTGCACGAACTTGGCGTTGCAGTGGATGCACAGGTAGGGCCGCTCCCCCGTGTGCTTCCGCATGTGGATCTTGAGCTTGTCCTGCCTGCAACGCAGAGCCGGGAGTCAGTCCCCGCAGGGCATGCCAGAAGCGCCCCCTAACCCTCTGCCCCGGCCCCCTCTTCCTCCAGATGTACAGCGGTTCTCAACCTTCCTAAGGCCGTGACCCTTTCATACAGCTCCCCGTGTGGTGGTGACCCCCAACCTTACAATTATTTTCCTTGCTACTTCATAGCTGTCCTGTTGCTGCTGTTAATGATCTGCAATGTAAATACAGTGGTACCTCGAGATACGAGTCTAATTCGTTCCGTAACCTTGAGGCGTGGGAAACTATGAGACGCTGGTGGTGGGTCGTGTGCAGCCGGCTGATCCGTGCGATTACTCCTATCTCAAATGTTGCTCATGTTTCAAAGCAAAAATCGCTCACTCGCTCGACGGCTCAAATCTCAAAAATCTCGTATATTAGGGCACTCGTATCTCGAGGTACCATTGTATCTGATAGGCAGGATGTCTTAGGCGACCCTCCTGAAAAGGTCATTCGACCCCCCAAAGGGGTCGCGACCCACAGGTTGAGAACCGCTTCCTCCAGAACCTGCTCTGCTACTGTGGTCTCCAACGCCAGGCATCGCACCACTGCCCCAGCCCAAACAGGTGTGGCTGTCACCTGGCTCAGGGGGCTGGAGAAAGCGCAGGGTCCTGAAAGACATCCCCCACCCAGAACCCCTCCCGCTGCTGAGCTCTGAGCAGTGACGCTCCCCGTCTATCAGGGCCGGCTCACAGACAACGATGGGACCACAGGCCTGCAGGCCACACACATCCCCCCAAGTCAGCAGTCTGTCCTTCATCCTCCAGGGGACGGGGGGAGGGGGGTAAGGAGGAAAGGTGGGGTAGTGACCTCTGAAACTGGGTGGCACTTTAATCTCCCGCCCACTCCCCTCCAGTTTGCCATGTGCTTTGGCCCGGAGCCCTGGGACCCATCCCAGCCGGGCTGTGGAGCTCTCTCTGTCCCCAGGGCTGACTGAGGAGGCTACCGAAGCCGGCACGCCTCTCCTTCCAGCCTCCTGCCTGGTGTTTTCTTATCCCCGGCCCGGCTCTGCGCTTTGTCTGCAGACAATTCCCGGGTTTACAAAGGAGCCAGGTGCACCGAGAATGCAGCCTAATCCGCGGCAAAGGTCCCGAGGGTTTAAGTGGGATTACTCAGAGGTAAGGAACAGGGTGGGTGGGGCTCGCCCGGGGCCTGGGAGCCCCTGCTCCAGCTGCAGACGTGCTGGGGGACCTGAGGCCAGTCACCTAACCTCTCTGTGCCGAGCTGAACCGTGGCCCGGAGGTCAGTCTCTACTGTCCCGGGGTGATGGAGAGAACGCGGGGTTGTGTTGTATGACACGCAACACACCTCCTGGTGGCCTTTAAGAGGAAAGCCGATGTCCTAGGGCAGTGGTTCTCAACCTGTGGGTCTCGAACCCTTTGGGGGTTGAACGACCCTTTCACAGGGGTCACCTAAGACCATTGGAAAATGCAGATACAGTGGTACCTCGAGATACGAGTTTATTTCATTCCGTAACCTTGAGGCGTGAGAAACTATGAGACACTCGAGTCGAGGTAAACTGGTGGGTCGTGTGCAGCCGGCAGATCCTCGTGATGACTCCTATCTCAAATGTTGCTCGTATTTCAAAGCAAAAACCGCTCGCTCGACGGCTTGTATCTCAAAATCTCGTATGTTAGGGCACTCATATCTCGAGGTACCACTGTATTTACATCACGATGCATAACAGTAGCAAAATTTCATGGTTGGGGGTCACCACCACATGAGGAGCTGTATGCAAGGGTCGTGGCCTTAGGAAGGTTGAGAACCACTGTACTAGGGTTTTTTCCTCAAGACGGAGCCTCCATGAACCAGCTCAAGGAGTGGTTCCTCCTGGCGGTGCTGGAGTTAGCGGGCTGCAAGGACTCCTCTCAGGACCCTTCTGAAGCCAGACCGGCAGGCCGGGCAGAGCTGGGTCCAGTCTCCCACCTCCACCCTGCAGGCCTGGTTGGGTGGAACCTCTGCCTATCATTCTTGGCCAGGTTTTGAAGTCGGAGCAGAGGTGGAGCTCAGGTGTCTGCCCTAAAATGGCCAGGTTTAAATAAACCACCTCGAACCCAAACCCCAGGACAGCAGGAGCAGGGGGCCTGGTCTCCTGGGGTCCCCTGGCCGCTAGAGGTCTCACTGGCTCTCATTTTTCCATTGGTTCCTCAGGGGCCGGGCAGGATGGTCTTGTGTGCACTGGCAGGGACCAGGGAAGGGGACCAGAGAGGCAGACCTGCCCCTGCCCCCTGTGCTCACAGGAAGGCTGGAAGGTACCCAGGAAATGGATGTGGGGGCGGGGTGTGGGATGGGCAGAGAGGAGGAAGTGAGCTGGCTGGTGCCCTCCACCCGGCAGACCCTCTTCTCTTCCACCTCCCCTGTCCCTCCCACAACCACCAGCTGCCCCCAGGCTGCGTAGTACCCAGCTGTAACATCCCATGCCCCTCCCCCTCAGCATGCTGTAACCCCCGTTTCTTCCAGATGATTGGATGCTGGAGCAGTAAGCAGCCTTAGAGAGCATCTGAGCCAGAGGGTCTCAGACTTGATATTGGAGCAGAACCAGTACCAGGGCTCGATGAAACGGTGCCGGCCCCCTCCCAGAAATCTGACTCAGTAGGTGTGGGATGGAAAGGACCGCGGATTTGCATTTCTAACAAGTTGGTGGATGCTGCTGCTGCTGCTTCTGAAGCTCGTGAGTCCATGCACCACTTTAAGAACCAGGGGCCTAGGCTCATTCTTCGCTCTGCAGGTGGGCAAACTGAGGCCCAGGGACGGGACAGTCACGGAGGTCATCCGGAGGCTAATGGATGAGCTGGGACTAGAATGGGGCCTTTTGGCTCCCAGCCCAGGCCTCTTTCTTCACCACTGGAGGAAGTACAGGGGGGTGCATAGTGCACTTGAACTCTGAGAGCAAAGCTACACGGTCCTGCGGGTTATGTCTTGGGATCCCTCCCATTCACCCAGGCCCTGATGGAAACTGGTGTTAGGTGGTCAGCGAGGCTCACCCACTGGCTGGCTGATTCCCAAATGCACCGGGTGGAGGACTCGGCTTAGAGTCTTCAGGGGGCTTTAACTATAGCATAAGCCTCACCACGGAGACGGCATGATTTCTTTTCAAAAACACTATTACAGCCGGAACCAGTTTGGCTCAGTGAATAGAGCATCGGCCTGCGGACTGAAAGGCCCCAGGTTCGATTCCGGTCAGGGGCATGTACCTTGGTTGCGGGCACATCTCCAGGATGGGGCATGCAGGAGGCAGCTGATCAATGCCTCTCTCTCATCGATGTTTCTGATTTTCTATCCCTCTCCCTTCCTCTCTGTAAAAAAATCTCCCTTCCTCTCTGTAAATAAAATTATTTAAAAACAAAACAAAACACTATTACATGTAATTTGTAGTATTGACCCTGAGGGTCACCCTCAAATAGTGGACAATGCAAAGGGTAATCCTTCTAATGGAGAGGGCCTACTATACCTAACCACAGCTTCTCCCGGGCTTTTCATTCGGGTATCACAATAAATCATATTTCCACGGCAATTGGCTCACAGGTGTAAGAAGCACCAGGAAGGTGATTCTATCTTCCTTTCACCGAGCACCTGCGATGGGCAGGTGAATATGCCATTTCAATGACCCTGGAACGCTGTTATTCAGAGGCAACTTATGGTGTCGGGGTCGGTTCCCTATTTGGCGTCTGCAGCCGCAGACCCACCGCCAGCTTTAGGCAAGTTATTGAACCCCGCTGTAAGAGCTGCCCCTGGGGCCAGACATGAATTCTATTGTGGGGGGCTGACGAGCGAATCTAGGTTTGTGCGAGTCTGATTCACCACACCTGGAGCATCTTCCTCACTGAGAGGAAGTCAGGCTCAGAGAAGTCAAGCGGCTTTCCCAAAGGTAACCAGCGGTGATGGGCAAAGGGGGCTGGGAGCTACCTCGTGGTTTGTTTGCAAGCTGTTCCGAGGTTGAAAACCAGTGGGTTTTCCAACCTGGGACTTGCAGCCCAAGGCCTATAAGGGCGACCCCAGAAAATAAAGACCAGAACAGTCAGGACAAGGCATTAGCTGCCAGCTGTCTGCCTCAGGACCCAGGGGATTGGGCCATGCTCCAGGAGGGACTCCGCCCTGGGCAGGGAGCTGGCTGATGGAAGCTTTTGGTGGGAGCAGGGCAGGGCAGTGAGTAGAGCGGGCAAAGCTCATGGTAAGTTAGTCCTGGAAAAAAACTTAAGAGATCATCTGGTTCACTCCGAGCTTGTGAACCGGTCTGAGTCAGGTCTGATCTGGTTATGAGCAGTCCATTTCGCAGGATCTTGACCAGACTGATCTAATCCAGTTCCCTCCCCTTCAACTGGAGGAAACCACAGACCAGGGAGGGGCGGGCTTCTAAGGGCACATGGCCGCCTTTTGCCGGAAGGACCTTTTCACCTGGCTGCACTGAACGTGCGCATTGGCAAGGCGGGGCCTGGCCTACTCCCGGCACCAGAGCAGGCCCTCAGCCGGCTTGGGCCCCATTTCTTGACCTGGAAAACTCGGGCTGGGCTGTACTGTTTGACCTCTGTGTTCTGTGCTTGCATCTGAGTAAAGGGGTATCACCGCATTTCTTTCTTGTGAGTTGGCTTCATGTCTATAGTGTGGCTCTTCTACACCCGCCTCTTCACGGATCTAAGCTGCTCGCAGAGACGGCATGAGGGTCTTGGAAAGTGTTCTAACCTGAACCCCAGGATCTGAGCTCTGGGTCACCCCCCACCCAGGACTGGAGGCCTGTGGTCCTGCTTATAAGCCACCTCGGTCCAGTGGCCTCCGTGCTAACTCACCGTGAGCGTGGCTTCCCAGGCCTTTACCAGCTCAGCCCTTCCAATCGCTTACACGATCACTACGTTCTGAGGACGCCCGGGTGGCTAGTTAGCAAGAAAGTCATGTGTACTTGGGAGTTGCTAAGAGAGCAGATCTTAACACCCACACTAGAAAGGTGACGATGTGCGGTGATGAATGTTAGCTAACCTTCCTGTGGTAGTCACTTCGCAAGAACACACGTATCAAGTCACCACAGGGTATCCTCTGAACATACATACACAATGACATAGGTCAATTGCATCTCAGGAAAGCTGGAAGAAAAAAAATCACCCCACCTAATCTGCCAGCCCGAACTGCCACCTTCTGGTTCATGGATCCATGCTCAACCCCTGAGCCACACCAGCCTGGTGAAGCCACCTCTTTTTAAGGAAGAAAATGGTGCCATTGGACAACTCCTGGAGAGTGTAAACGAAGACTCAGGCACAGGTGGAGGGACTCAGAGTGGTGACCAGAGCTAAGTGGGGTCAGCAAGGAGCCACAGAAACACCGTCTGCTCAGGGGTCCCGGGGGGTCTCCTCTATGGAGCAACCAGTGGTGGGACAACTGGTGGGACTGGCTGAAATCTCCAAGGAAAAGACAACGACGGTGGGCAGGACTTCGTCCCTGTTCTTGGAGAAACAGACCGTGGCAGGTGCAGGCGGGCTTTGGGGACAGAAGGGCTCTGTCAGGAGGACCCCAGGCCTCTCCACCCTGTGTGGCTGCTGAAGTCATGAGGAATGACGTCCTCATGGGTGTGGACGTTCTGGGCATTGGCATCTGACACAGGGTCACCTTGCAGGGGGATGGGTAGGTCAGCATTTCGGAGGAAGGAAGCAGACCTGGCCAGAGAGCAGAAGCTTCGTTGAGACTCAGAAAGGAAAACTGTCCAAGAGGAGGGTTGAAGGCAGCAGGTCTGGCTCCCTCGGCCTCTGGGGGCCCAGGCCCAGGGAGTGGCTTGGCTTTGCAAGGGAGCCTGGGAATCCTGAGTCCAAGAGGCAGCCGCTGTTGCTTTAAATGGCTGCCGAAGAGTCCCCAGCCGGGGAGGAGGTGTTATGAGTGGTGGCTGCAGGGAGTTAGCCACAGAGAAGGTCCCCAGAGGAGGGCTGCAGGGGGATTTGGCTGCAAACAGTTACAGGAAGTCCCGACCGACCTGGGCAGGCCGGCATGGGCATCCTCCACAGACGAAAAAGAATCCACGCAGCGCAGCGCTAGGAAGGTGGCAGGAGGGAAGCAAGGAACCGGCGACTCTAAAGAATGTGCCAGGGAGGGGGTCGGTGGGTGTACCTCAGAGACAGCACAGCCCCCGGGGAGAAGCACAGTGCCTTTTCCAGAGGAGCCAGGAAAACGGCCAGCCTCCCAGGAAGGCGGGCCAGAGCTTTGCTGATCTTTCTCAGGCGGGTCAGAGCCCAGTGGGAGCGCTGAGGGGGGCGTGAGGGGAGGTGCTGATGGAGGCTGGAATGCAGCTGGCCGAGGAGGGGAGGGCAGGGCCGATGGCTGGGTGGCCAGGAGGGCACAGGCCACCTGACCTGGAGGGAGGCTGCAGGCAGAGGCCACCCTAAGTGACCACCAGGAATGCGCTGGGAGGAAGGGATCTGGAATGCAGAGCTCCTGTGCCACCAGCATCGCTGCCCACGGGGAGGCCTGCTCAGAGAGCCTTCTAGTGTCAGGAGGGAGAGGAACCTGACTGCAGCAACGAACCATTTTTAAAACTTTCCCGCGGGAAGGCAGGGCCCACAGGCTGGTGTGGTCCTTACAGCCGCTGCGTGTGGGACAGGCCTGGCGGGGAGGAACGGGGAGGGGATACAGGTGGAGACTGGGGGGGCTGGGCAAGGTCATGGAGCTGTACTCCGAGACATGCATCCCGTTGAAGCTGTGGACCTGAGTCCCTTCTGCCAGGAGAGGTGTCTCCGTGGCAGCCGTCTGCACAGGGACAGGCGTGAGAGTTAGGGAGCCGGACCCTGGAAGCTCCGGGCCACTCCAGGGCTCCTGGCTTTGTCTGGCCTGGGAAGGGTGTCAGTGCTTTGAAGTCATTCCCTGGGCCTGGGCTGGGAGTCACAGGAGGAGGTGAGTGAGCTGCGCTGGACCCGGGTGATGCTCTGGTTGGTCTCCCTTCTGCTCTCCTAGGCTTCTGTCAGCCTCTTTCAGGAGTCCCAGCCAGGCCTGCGGGCTCAGTGAATTCAGGGGGCAGAGGGGTGGGAGAGGGAAGCATCACCTGAGGCAGCACTAGAGTAGCAGGGCCAGTAATGAAAGACACCTGAGTGCAGGTGATCTCGGGTAGGGAATCTGAGGCCCAGGTCCAGAGTCTCCCCCCACGGTTAGCTCGAAGGAAGGGTCTGAGATAAGTTCTATTTGGGGATTCCCTCACAGAAGCAGCTGTGTGAGCACCCCAAGGCCAGAAGTGGTCACCGAATGAGCCCACCGAGCTATGTTGGCAATGCCAGTGTCACCTGAACATATATTTCTGAGGCCCTTCTCTGGGAACCTCTGATCGAGCTCCAAGCCACCCCCCCAAAAATAGATCATCTTCATAGAACTTGTGTTCCCCCGGAAAACATGGCCCTCATTCAATATCTGACATAATTCAAAAAATGTCGCTTTATCCTCAAAGGCCAAAGCTTTGGGCCCATCGAAGAAGAAAATCAGAAGGACTAGCGCCCAGCAATTCCCAGACACGGGCTGACGTGTGGGTCTCCATGGACAGACAGTGGCCTTGCGGGGAAAGGACCTCCTGGAGAAGGTCAGGGCCACAGGGCAGACAGCCACCAGATGCTGCCTACATCCGACACCCTGAAACGACCAAGCCCTGATGCAAGGCCACCACCAGAATGTCCCCACTGAGGGCACGGCCGGGAAGGGGAGTCTCACAGCACCAACACAACAGACCAGGCCCCTCAAAGCCCATCAGCCGACAAATCTCACCCCCACGCCCCACCTGTCAATTTTGGCGACAAAACTTGAGAGTCCTCTGTAGCCCCCGGGCCAGAGATTTTGCTGTCGTTTGAATAAGTCCCGGCTCTGCCATTTCCTGCACTTAGGAGTGGCCAACCAGCCACCGGGAGACTCATCTGTCAACAAAGACCATATGGCACCTCCCCGTCTTCCCAGGTGCAGGGCTGGGGTGAGAGGATACAGAATGCACTTAGGTCAGCCCTGGCCTGTGGGACGTGCTCCCAATAAAATAAAAGGGGTGCGCTCCTCGGGAGGGACCTCAATTGGCTTCTGTGGATCCACACGGAGGAGAGAGGGAGGCTGAGTGAGCAAGGCACTGAGGCTCCTCACGTCTGCCTTACCCACAACACCTCTGCTCTGGTCTGTTTTATATATTTGCCTTCCGCCTAACTCTGTATTTAAGAAAATATATATCTTTAAATAAAATATTTCCCCGTTGAACAAGAGCTTGAAAATCACTGCACCAAGGAATGCCCTGGGCGCCTTCTAGCCATGAACTGGACGTGCCTCTAGGGTCCAGTTGGACATCCCCCCAGCTGGGTGTGTCTCTCTCCATCCCTGCCCCATCCCTGCACACGCCTCCCCTCTCTGCTGTCACCCCCGCAGCCTCCGACCCTCTCCCGGCCGGGGCCCCCACCCGGGGGCCGCCCCGCGCACCTGGTGAAGCGGACCTCGCAGATGGTGCACATGTACGGCTTCTCGCCGGTGTGGGTCCGCATGTGCCGCGGCAGCTTCCCGGCCCCCATGATGACCTTGTGGCAGATGGGGCACTGCTGCGAGGCCTTGGGCTTCAGCTTGCGCTCCTCCACCAGCGGCCAGGGCGGGAAGAGCCCCCCCAGGTGGGTGGCGCTCAGGAAGTTGAGATAGGCACCGTAGTCGTTTTCCGCCTTGATGGAGCCCAGCGGGCCCCCGGGAAGGTCGGGGAACATGTCCTTGAAGAAGTCATTGGGGAAGGGCGGGGGCGGGGGCGGGGCCAGCTCCTCCTTCTCCTCCTCCTTGATCTTCCGGTTCTTGATGACCAGGTCCAGGGGCCCCGTGTCCATGGGCTGCTCGGGCAGCTGGGCAAAGGCACCGAAGTCCCCCGGCCAGAGGTGCGGGAAGAAGTCCGGGGCAAAGGGCGATAAGGAGGGTCTCCTGTC
>PVJN01023559.1:0-32150 GCA_004026805.1 Lasiurus borealis | reverse complement strand
TTTACATTTTTTTATTGCTTAAAGTATTACAAATAGTAGTACATATATCTCCCCTTTTTTCCCTCTGTTACCCCCCAACCTTCCCTACCCCCCCAGTACATGCCCTCTCCTGCCCTGCCCCCGCAAGTGTCTTGTATCCATTGGTTATGCTTATATACATGCATACAAGTCCTTCAGTTGATCTCTTACAGCTCCCCCTCGTCCCCCCTGCCAACCTCCCCTGCCTTTCCCCTGTAGTAAGACAGTCTGTTCATTGCTTCTTTGCCTCTGTATCTGTATCTGTCCCCCCTCCCCTGATTCTTTTCTTTAAAAACATCTTGCCTCTGCAGGCTAGAAATAAACCTTTAAGAACTATTGGACATTGAAATTGTTTTACAATTTTGCAAATCCCTTTAATGTTAGGCTTAATAGAAGACAGCTGGATTCTTAAATCTGCTTTTGCATTCAATCTGTTATGATGTCACATGTCATGTTGTCTCTAGAAAAAAAAATCACTGTGCAATTGTGAGAGAGGAAAAGAAGAGACAAGGACATCTTAGTATTATTATGAGAAGAGTTTTAATTTTATTGGCCCCAAAAAGGGTCTCAGGGTCCCTTGTTAGTCCTTGGACAACATTGGGTTCTCTAATCATCAGTACTGTGTTTACATGTTACTATATTACTGAACTCTGCACCCCCTGCTCTAGATCAAGTCCTGGACCAGGTATCCTGCTCCCTGTCAGGTGACTACACATTGATGCTTTAATTTTTCCAGGGAAGAGACAGCTTCCCCACTTCCAAATCTTAAGAGAAGTAAGTAATTTTATTTCCAGAATCCTTACCTGCATTGAGATCTGGCCACCATGTTGAATGTGTCCACCTAACCAACTCAGGGTCTGTAACTGGTGCCACGCTGTCTTATGCAGTACAAACACACACACACACACACACACACACACACACACACACACACACAGTATATTCAGTTTCTTGTTACTAGTAAAATAAACAGAATGCCTAATTCATACATCAAGGTAATTTGGCACGTCATGTGGATTGCTCTAGAGTGGAACTGTATTCAGAATGCCCGCACAAGGACAGTAAGCTGATAATGCTCAGCCAACACTGCTGAGTAGCCTCATGCATTCAGAGAAGCAGCAAGTACTTCATCAAATGCTGGACTATGATCCAAAGACCTGAATTTGGGTAGGGGGGGCATGCTGCTGGGTCCAAGTGTTTGCATTCTGAGCAACTTAATTTCCTTGGTTTCATACTTGATAGATCCTCCCTTCTCCCAAGTGATGGACAGAGTATGATGTAACCTGCACCTGCGACCTGGACATTCCTGAGCACCTAACCAGGCACTTTATATGGACTATACATTGAGCCACCAATCAGCACCTGCCAAATACCCCAAGCTCTTGATTCCTGAGTACCTAAGTGCCTAATCATGTGCTTTATATGAAACCACCAATCAGCGCGTGCTGAGTACCTTAAGCCCCAACTCTTCCCATTCCTCCCCTCAAAAGGCGTGTTCACCTCTGCATGTGTTGCTGTTCTTCCCTTTCGAGACAGCCCAGCAGGGTCTTCTCCTCTAATAAAGCCTGTAGTCCTGGTTTTTTGGCCCCTCTCTCTCACTCTTTTAATACTCCCATCTGTAAAATGGAAAGAGTGTCATTGTACTGCCTTACTTAGGGTTTCAGAAGAGCTGGCTGGAAAAGACCCTGGGAAATGATGGCATTCTCTGCAACCTTGGAAAGAGGCTGCAGACTAAGACTGGGAAGGACAGCACCCATAGTGAAAGCTGCCAGCCTGGCTGTTCTGAGAAATAATAGCCAAATTCCCCCCACTAGTTCTTCCCTACTCCTCTGCTTCCAATGAATCTGGTCTCCACACCGGCATGATGAGGGGTGGGAAGGTCATGTTAGAAAGGGCCTTTCTATTCACAGTTTCTCACAAGCTTAGCTGAAGCTTCCCACACTCCAAGATAGCAGCAGATGTGACATTCCTGGGTATGGGTAGTGAGACAACTAATTCCCTTTGAAATGTTTCTGGTAATCTACATGGTCTCTGCCAAGCCCCAGAAACCAGATGTGTCTTTGCATCCGTGATTTTGCCAATCTCTACATTTGGAGTTTTGCTCTGCCTTGCCTGCTTTCTATCAGCTTCTGGACAAAATCTGTGAACTGCCCACAGGTAGACTGACAATAGGGCCTGATCCACTAAAGTGAATGTGAACAACAATGGCAGAGGGCTGAAATGGCACTAATGCCAAGGCTGCTGGCCGTGATCTTATGATATTTTGCAGAGGAAGAAGTAAAGAATGGTTTAATAGACAGCAAAAAGTGACAATCACAGACTGCTTTAACTGCTACTTAGAGAATGATCACTATGTCCCATTTCCTCCATGTAAAGCACTATGATGAGGCCTTTATACTTATGACCCTATTTACATAAATGTGGATCTCACTGGACCCACCACACAGCAGAGTGGAAACAGAAATTTTGGCCAATTGAGATTATCACTGCCTGTGCCTGGGATCAAAGCCAGACTGACTGCCACTCACCCAGGGACTTCCCATCCTACACTATCACAGGGTATGAGGAAACAGTTGGCTTAGCAACAAGTGCAACTTGGAAAGCATTTATCAAGACATACTGGAGAAGGCAGCAGAGGCAGAGTTCCTGGACTGTGGGTGACTAAAATAAAAGAACCTTGATTTCATAGGAAGGGAAACAAGAACTAGCATCAGTTCTGGTGGTTTCCACTCAACAGCCTACAAAATGATATGGTATCTACTGCCTCCCTGGAACCTCTCATTAAGCCCAAGAGGTCAACAGGGCAGAGTCTTCACCACTTTTGTAAAATGAGGAAACTAAGGTTCAGAGAGGTGGGGTGACTTAGTTTTCCAAAGACCCACATCTGAGATAGGAGGCTCAATACTGGCCCCCTAAAATATCCATGTCCTAGTACCTGGAACCAGTGAGTGTTGTATGACAAAAGAAACTTTACAGATGTGCTAAATTAAGGATCTTGAGAAGAAGAGATGATGCAAAATTTCTCAGATGGGCCCCAAATGCCATCATAAGTCTTCTTACAAGAGAGAGACAGAGGAGAAACCAAGATGGCAGAATAGGTGAACACCTAAACTGCTGCCTCGCACAACAATTTCAAAACCAGAGCTAAAAGACAGAACAAACATCATCCAGAACCACAGAAAAGCTGCTTGAGTGGAAATTCTACAACTAGAAGGAAAGAGAGGTGCTCATAAGAGACTCAGAGGAGCGGCAAAATGCTGAGGTACAGAGACACACATGGGTGAGACTCATACAGGGTGAGTATGGGCTGTTGGCAAAAGGGAAGAGGGTATGGAAACTTAGGGGAGCCACAAAAGACAGATGTCTACAGGTGTGAGTGCTCACAGAGAGGACTGACTGTTGATTGTGCCACTGGATTTCTATAGTGGGAGGAAGATGGAACCTTCTGACTGTGCTAAACTCCAGTTCTGACTGCACTGAACCCCAGTTTCAAGTAAGACCCTGGAGACCCAGACTCATACAGGTCCTGGGAGTACACAGAAACTCAGGGGAGCTGCAAAAGGCACAGGTGTGGAGATGTGTGTGAATGAACATAGAGAAGGCTTCAGTGATTAACAAGGGACACTGAGATCCAGGGACCTCTTAGGGCAGGGATTATGGGAAGCTAAGGCTGTCTGCTCCAACCTTAGACTCCACCACATCCAAGCTGAGCACAGAGGCTTTTTCAATTTTACAAGGCTTGTCTCATAAGGGTGTCTCCAAGACAGAAGTTCTCCCAGGGTAGATAAAGCTAATCCTCACAGCTAATTGACCAGGAGCTCAATTCCTCCCAGGGATACCAACAACAATCGAGACTTAACTACAACAAGGCTGTACACACAGTCCAAAAAGGGTTGCACCAAGAT
This sequence comes from Lasiurus borealis, assembly GCA_004026805.1. Classification (NCBI taxonomy): domain Eukaryota; kingdom Metazoa; phylum Chordata; class Mammalia; order Chiroptera; family Vespertilionidae; genus Lasiurus; species Lasiurus borealis. Next base: position 28,227 of record PVJN01023559.1, on the reverse strand, counting down.
TGTCCACCTCAGGTAACTGGGGAGGCAGAGCTACTGGGCCATATAGGATGCCAACCACACAAGGTTACTCTACCAACTCAGGGAAGCAGTGAAAATGCAGGGACAAAGGAACAGATCACAAACAAAAGAAATGGAGGAAAACAAACAAATGGATATAGAGTTCAAAACCATGGTTATAAGGTTTTTTGAGAATTTCCTAGAAAAGGTTAATAAATTTAATGAGACTCTCAAGGACATGAAAAAGGACCAACTATATATTAAACATACACTGACTGAAATAAAAAATATATATATATTATACAGAGACCTAACAGCAGACTAGAGGAATATAAGAATCAAGTCAAAGGTTTGAAATAAAAAGAAGCAAAAAACACTCAACCAGAAAAGCAAAAAGAATTCAAAAATGTGAAGATAGTGTAAGGAGCCTCTGGAATAACATCAAGAGTACCAACATCAGAATTATGGGGATGGCAGAAGAAGAGAGAGAGCAAGATACTGAAAACATATTTGAAGAAATAGTGAATGAAAACTTCCCCTATGTGGTGAAAGAAATGGACTTATAAGTCCAGGAAGCACACAGAACCCCCCAAAAAAGGAATCCAAAGAGGACCACACCAAGGCACATCATAATTAAAATGCCAAGAGCAAAAGACAAAGAGAGAATCTTAAAAGCAGCAAGAGAAAAACAGTTAATTACTTACAAGGGAGCACCCATATAATTATCAGCTGATTTGTCAACAGAAAATATGCAGACCAGATGTGAGTGGAAGAAATATTCAAAGTGATGAATAGCAAGAACCTACAACCAAGATTACTCTACCCAGAAAAGCTATCATTCAACATTGGTCAGATACAGAGCATCACAGATAAGAAAAAATTAAAGGAGTTAATCAACACCAGACCAGTATTATATTAAATGCTGATAGGAACTTTTTAAGAAGAGGAAGAAAAAAGGTAAAGATGAAAATTATGAGCAACAAATATATATCTATCAACAAGTGATCTAAAAATCAAGTGAATTGGGATACTGCACCATTTTGAAAGGGAAAGTGGATGTTTATGGAATCCTGAAAATCTACAGCTGTGGAACCCACTGAACAGCTGCGAGACCCAGAACACTGGTCCTCAATTGGTGCAAACACTTGAATTCAGAGGAGGTTTACATGCCAAATGGAAAGAACAGATTTTGGGAGGGATAAGGAGAGAGAGAACTACATAACCAGAAACCCAGAGAAGAGAGACCATGGGCATATTAAAAAAAAGTAGGCATCACCAGAAAAGGAAGTAAACTAAATGGAGGTAAGCAACTTGCCAGATAAAGAATTCAGAGAAATGGTCATAAGGTGGCTGAAAAGAATGGAAAATAAATTTGACAATATGACTAAGAAGCAAGAGGAAATGAAGAAGAACCAAGAAGAAATGAAAAATGACATCATTGCTATAAAGAAATCAATAGAAAGCATCAAAAGTAGACTAAAAGAAGCAGGGACTGCATCAGTGAGCTAGAAGATAAAGCAGGAAATAATACCCAAGTAGAGCAGCTTCTATAAAAAAATAATTAAAAAGCAGGAGGCAAGCCTAAGGGAACTTTGGGACAATATGAAACAGAAAAACATCTGCATAATAGGGATTCCAGAAGGAGAGGAAACTGAGCAAGGAATTGAAAACTTCTTTGAAAAAAATGACAGAAAACTTCCCTGATATAGGGAAGAAAAAACCCATACAAATTCAAGAAACTCAGAGTCTCAAGCAAAAAGAAATCCAAAAGACCAATGTCAAGGCACATTATAATTAAATTGGCAAAAGACCAATGACAAAGTAAGAATCTTAAAAGTGGCCAGAGAGAGAAAGAAAGTTAGCTACAAAGGAAGCCCATCAGACTAGCAACAGAAACTCATCAGGCCAGAAGGGAAAGCAATGAAATATAGAAATTTATGCAAAGGTAGGATCTGAATCCAAAAATACTGTAACCATCAAGATTATTGATCAAAATTGAAGGTGAAATCAGAAGCTTCACAGACAAAAAAGACTAAGGGAGTTTATTACCACTAAACCAGCAATGCAAGAAATGCTAAAGGGTCTGCTGTAAAAAAAGAAATAAGAAGCAAAGAAGGAACATCAGGTAAAGTATAAAAATGTCAACAAATAAGTGCTTATGAATAATAATTTTAAATGTAAATAAGTAGATTAAATGCCCCAATCAAAAGACATAGGGTAATGGATTGGATAAGAAAATATGACCAATATATATCTGCTATCTACAAGAAACCCAACTCAGAAAAAAAAGATGCACACAGACTGAGGTTGAAGGGATGGAAAACAGTTTTTCAGGCAAATGGAAACGAAAAAAAGCTAGGGTAGCAATACTTACATCTGACAAGTTAGATCTCAAAGTGAAGGCCACAATAAGAGATAAGGAAGGCCATTTTATAATACTAAAGGGAGCAACCCAACAAGAAGAAATAACTGGTAAACATATATGCACCCAATAGAGGAGCACCCAAATGTATAATAAACTCCTCAAGGATATCAAGGGAGAGATTGACAGAAATACAATTATAGTAGTGTACTTTAATACCCCACTATAACCATTTGAAAAATCCTCTAAAAAATCAGCAAAGAAACAAGAATCCTAAATGACTCACTAGACCAGATGGAATTAATTGACATCTTCAGAACATTTCACCCCAAAGCCACAGAATACACATTCTTCTCAAGTGCACATGGGTCATTTTCAAAGATAGACCATATGGTGGGTCATAGGAAAAGTCTTTTAAAATTGAAAAAGATAGAAATCATGTCAAGCATCTTCTCAGATCATAGTGGCATAAAACTGAAAATCAACTACAATAAAATCAATACAAAGAAGTCAAACACATGGATACTAAACAGCTTGCTATTAAACAATGACTGGGCAACCAGAGAGATCAAGGAAGATATAAAAAAACATCATGGCAACATGTGACAATGAAAACACAACAATCCAAAATCTATGGGACATAGTGAAAGTAGTCATGAGAGAGAAGTTCATAGCTCTACAAGCCTACTGCAGAAAACAAGAAACAATGGTAATAATTTACCTAACCCTAAAACTCAAAGATCTAGAAAGGGAGCAACAAGAAAAGCCCAGTGTAAGCATGAGGAAGGAAATAGTAAAGATCAGAGCAGAGATAAACAACATAGAGATCAAAGAAACAATTCAAAAGATCAACCAAACCAAGAGCTGGTTCTTTGAAAGGATAAACAAGATTGATGAATCTGTAGCTAGGCTCACCAAGAAGCAGAGAGAGAGCATACAGATAAACAAATCAGAAATTAAAGAGGTGAAATAACAACAGACATCATCAAAGTACAAAGGATTGTTAAAAAATACTATGAACAACTCTGTTCCAACAAACTGGACAACCTAGAGGTAATGGACATATTCCTAGAAAAATATTACTTTCCAAAACTCAATTTGGAAGAATCTAAACATCTCAATAAGCCAATATCTATGGAAGAAATTAAAGTAGTCATCAAAAAGCTTCCAGCAAACAAAAGCCTGGGGCCATACAGCTATACAGGTGGGTTTTACCAAACATTCAAGGAGGAATTAAAACCTATCCTCCTTAGACTATTCCAAAAAAATGCAAGAAGAACAGTCACAATCCCCTTCTATACAGCCAGCATCACCCTAATACCAAAACCAGATAAAGACAGCACAATGAAAGAGAATTACAGACCAATATCCCTCATGAACATAGATGCCAAAATCCTGAACAAAATTCTAGCAAATCAGATCCAGCAGTACATCACAAAGATCATACACCATGACCAAGTAGGATTTAACCCAAGAATGCAGGGATGGCGCAATATCCACAAATCAATAAATATGATACATCACATTAACAAATTGAGAGATAAAAATTTGTCTTATCAATTGATGCAGAAAAAGTATATGACAAAATCAAATACCCTTTCTTGATAAATCTTTCAGCAGGTGGGAATAGAAGGATCATACCTCAACATAATAAAAGCCATATATGATAAACCCACAGCTAATATCATACTCAATGGGCAAAAATTAAAACCATTTACCTTAAGAACAGGAACAAGACAGGGATGCCCACTCTCACCACTCCTGTTCAACATAGTACTGGAAGTATTAGCCATTGCAATTAGACAAGAAGAAGAAATAAAAGGCATCCAAATTGGAAAAGAAGAAGTAAAGCTCTCCTTATTTGCAGATGACATGATACTGTACATAAAAAACTCAAAAGACTCCATGAAAAAACTATTAGACTTAATAAATGAATTCAGCAATGTAGCAGGATACAAAATAATACCAAGAAATCTATGGCATTTCTATACACTAATAGTGAACTTACAGAAAGAGAAACTAAAAAAGCAATTCCATTTACCAACACACCAAAAAATTTAAGACACCTAGGAATAAACTTAACTAAGGAGGTAAAATACATATACATGGAAAAAAAGAGATAGAGGAAGACATAAACAAATGGAAGAGCATACCATGCTCATGGATTGGGAGATTGGGAGAATCAAGATCATTAAATTTTCCAAACTACTCAAAGCAATCTTTAGATTCAATACACTCCCCATTAAAATACCAACACCATATTTCACAGATCTAGAAAGAACTCTCCAAAGATTCATCTGGAACAAAAAAAGACCCTGAATATCCACAGCAGTCCTGAGAAATAAGAATTCAGTAGGTGGGATCTCAATACCAAGTTTCAAGCTGTATTACAAAGCCACTGTACTCAAAACAGCCTGGTACTGGCTCAAGAACAGACATACAGACAAATGGAATAAAATAGACAATCCAGATATTGACCCAAACCGCTATGCTCAATTAATATTTGACAAAGGAGGCATGAACATACAATGGAGTCAAGACAGTCTCTTTAATAAATGGTGTTGCGAAAATTGGACAGATACATACAAAAAAAATGAAATTAGATTGCCAACTTACACCATATACAAAAATAAAGTCAAAATGGATTAAGAACTTAAACATAAGACGGGAAACCATAAAAATACTTGAGGAATCCACAATTAGCAAAATCTTAAACTATGCTAAAGAAACTTCTTCACTGATACTGCTCCTCAGGCGATGGAAGCTAAAGGGAAAATAAACAAATGGGACTACATCAAAATAATAAGCTTTTTCACTGCAAAAAGAACCATTAACAAAAGTACAAGAAATTCCCTTGTATGGGAGAACATATTCGCAAATGTTATCACTGTTAAAGGTTTGATCCCCAACATCTACAGGCAAGTTAAACAACTTAATTAAAAAAAGGTAAATGGTCTAATAAAAAATGGGCAATGGATTTAAATAGAATCTTATTTAAGAAGACAGTAGGAAAACCAAGAGACACATGAAAAGATGCTCAAAGTCACTAATTATCTGAGAGATACAAATCCAAAGGACAATGTGATGCCATCTCACACCTATCAGAATGGCAATCATCAACAAATCAACAAAGTACAAGTGTTGGCTAGGATGCAGAGAAAAAGGAACCCTTGTGCACTGCTGATGGGAATGCAGACTGGTGCAGCCACTGTGGAGAACAGTGTGGAGTTTTCTCAAAAAACTAAAAATGGAACTCCCATTCCACCCAGTAACCCCACTCCTAGGAATATATCCTAAGAAACTAGAAATACCAATCAGAAAGAATATATACACCCCTATGTTCATAGCAGCACAATATGCAATAGCTCAGATTTGGAAACAGCCTAGATGCTTGTCAGCAGATGACTGGATCAAAAAACAAAGGTACATCTACACAATGGCATGCTATGTTGGCATAATAAAAAAGGAATTCTTACCATTTGCATCAACCTGGATGGAACTGGAGAGCATTATGCTAAGTGAAATAAGCCAGTCAATGAAAGAAAAATACCACATGATCTTACTCATTTATGGATAATAAAGAATATTATAGACTGATGAACAAAAAGATAGATATAGAGACAGTAAAGCATCAAGTGGACTGTCGGATTACAGTGGGAAGGTTAGGGAGAGGTGGGGTAGATGTGAGATCAACTGAAGGACTTGTATGCATGTATGTGAGCATTACCAATGGATACAAGACACTGGAGGGTTTTGGCATGCATGGGAGGGGGGTAATGGGAAGATATGTACACATGTAATACATTAATAAAAAATAAAAAATAAAGTGAATAAATAGGGAAAAATCTAGTGAATTAAAAAGTCTAATGAACAGAATAAATGGGTGAATATAATAGAATCTGGGGCACAGAAAGGGAATGGACTGGCAATTCTTAGGGGGTAATGGGTAAGGATGGTGTGGGAAGAGCCCGGACAAAATTGTACACCTATGAATGAGGACAATGGTGTGGAGTTAAGGACAGAGGGCCGAGTGGGAACCAGATGGAAGGGACCTATGAGGGGGGGAAAGTGGAATAATTGCAATAATCTTAACAATAAAGATTTATTAATTTTTTTGGAAAAAGTATAATCAAAAGGGAAATCAGTAGCACACCCTCTTCTCATTTTTAGATATACTGTATTTTCTTCTCTTGTGCTTTTAAATAGTATTTATTATCATTTTCAAGGTTTTGTAAGTAATTGCTAAATGAGTTCTATCATATACAGGTGTAGCCTTCTATAATAAAAAATTAAAATTTAAATTTGTAAAACACACACACACACACAAAAGAGAGAGGCAGAGGGAGATTTGTGCAGACAAACAAGGAGAAGGCAGTGTGATGTGGAAAGCAGAGATTGGAGTGACACAATTAGAAGATGAAAGAAGGGGCCATGAGCTGAGGAATGCCAAGTGCCAGTAGAACCTGAAATCAATGAAGAAATGGATTTTCCCTTCAGAATCTCTGTTAGGAACCAACCTTGCTGACACCTAGACTTTAGCCAGTGAAACTGAGTTGGGGCTTGTTTCCTCCAGATCTATAAGAGAGTAAACTTAGCTTGTTTTTTAATATTTTCTAACCATTTTCTTCTTATTATTCTTAAATATATTTTTATTGATTTCAGAGAGGAAGGGAGAGAGAGAGAGACAGAAACATCAATGGTGAGAGAGAATCATTGAGCAGCTGCCTCCTGCATGCCCAGCACAGGGAATGGAGTCTGCAACCCTGGCATGTGACCTGACTGGATATTGTACCATGACCTCCTGGTTCATAGATCGACACTCAACCACTGAGCCATGCTGGCCGAACAAGACCTTATTTCTAATGGGCACTTCCATGCCATTTCCTTAGGCTCCTACTGTATTTCAAACTAAGATCTAGATACTAGTAAATTCTGTGAAACTCAAACTTTTCATTTTGGGCATCTGCTTTTATCTAAATTTCACAATGTAGGGAAAAGAGTTTACTTCCACTGAGCATTGACTGGAATTGAAACATCAAGCAGATCCTTGGGAGTGTCTCAGCACTTGGTGTGCATACACCCACTGAACAGGATTCAGACCTTCTGAGGGCTTAGATTGTATGGCAGATGACTTTAAAATGCTCCTTTTACAAGGACGCAGGTCACAACCCCTCCCTCCATATCTCCAGCATCTGCAAAAGGCATAATTTATAAAATACTTACACAAACGTATTTTGTTCCCCCCACCCCCTCTCCATTATTCTAGGCATTATCCAGGGCAATGTACCTATCCCACTGCAGGGATTCTTCACTCCCTTGCTCTATAAATGTGGCCACTTAGGCCCCAGATAGGAAACAAGACCAGGAAGTTGCTGATGGCTCAGGAGGAAAGGAGCTCAAGTCTTGCCCGCCTCACTCCTCCATCCCCCTCAATACACTTCCCTTCCCGGGCTCAGGCACTGAGGCCACCGTGTTCACTTTCGAAGCTAGGTTCCAGTCTGGGGAGCAACCACAAGCTCTGCTTTTGAAAACTTGCCAGGGCACAGCAAAGAAGGGGTGTGTGCTTATGAGCTGGCAGAAAGATGGTTTGGGTCTTTGGCGATATAACAAATCTTGGGGCTGGGAGGCAGGTCAAAGGTCAATACAGATGCATTGGTTTTACACAACAGAGCTTGCTGTGGATGAGTTGTAGGCAAATCACTGTTTTGTAAATTGAATCTTTAATCCCCACCCAGGGCTCTATTTATTGCCCCTGAGAACTCCTTTTATAAAGCAAAGAGTTTTCTTGTCATGCAAATCACTACCCCTAATTGGCCTACTTGGTAACCCCCTGCACCTTCAGTTGCTTAAGGGAGCCATGTCCCTTTGTCATCAATAAGGTAGTACATTTTTATTATTTTGTTTTGTCTAAAACTGGGAAGGTGCCATGGCCAACTCGGACCTCACTGCTGCTGCCTCCAGTCCCCGAGAAGGCCCACCCGGATTCAGGGGCAAACCCTGTTGGCCTGCCACCTTCCCTCCTCCACCCCGTGAAGATTGGTGTGGAGCAGTTAATTGGGAATCTAGGAGTGCAGGTGGCACTCCACACCACCTGCAGCCATCTCCCAGAGTGTGCCTGCATCCTCTGAGGCTGGGGAAGAATACCAATGGCATGGTTACTGGGCCCCCTCCGGAGCCCACAAGAGGAAACTAAAGGCATATAAAAGCCTGAAATAAAGGGCCCTCTTCTTGCAGCTAATTGCCAAAATTGGTCACTGGGTTGACCCCTCCCACCTTTGGTGAAAGAACATGGTCTTTCTCCTATTCTGTTCAACTACTGCATTCTCAGAAATGTGTGAGGGAGGCTAAGCTTTGCATGGGCTCCTCTTCCCCTCCAAACTTTCCCCCCAGATCTTGTTGTTCCCAGCACTAAGGCATCAGTTTGTCATGTCTGACACAGAAGATAGATCAGCCCAAGACCACATAGGTGTGAGGGTGGCCTGACATTTCTATGAATGCTCCCATCAGGGCCCTTTGCAGGTTTTAGAAAAAATTCTACCTCCCTCTCTGTGTGTGTTTCACGCCCTGACCAGGTTCATTTTACCTGGATGAACTGTCCTGAAGTGACAGACTTGGTAGTCAGGGTACAAGCCTAAGACTTTTTAAAAAAAATATATTTTATTGATTTTTTTACAGAGAGGAAGGGAGAGGGATAGAAAGTCAGAAACATCGATGAGAGAGACATAGATCAGCTGCCTCCTGCATGCCCCCTACTGGAGTTGTGCCTGCAAGCAAGGTGCATGCCCCCAACCAGAATCGAACCTGGGACCTTTCAGTCTGCAGGCTGACGCTCTATCCATTGAACCAAACTGGTCTCCGCCAAGCCTAAGACTTTAGTTCCAGGATCAGGGTAAAGACATTGTGCTACAGGGCCCACTGCCTCCTGCTGGTGTGTGTCTCTTTGGGGCAATAGGAGAACCTCTTTGCATCCTCCCAGGGAAGTCTGAGCAGCCCTTGGGGCAGGAGCCAGAGCAAGAGCTGAAAGATGCCCGTGTCTGCTGGGAGAGGCCCTGTTAACACTCTGTCCCAGGGACAAATCCTGGCAAGGTTCTCAGAAGATGCCTTTCAAAACCTGTTGAAAGCAAACAGGAGAGAAGCTTCAAGGAAGAGCCTGCCCTTCCCCAGGACCTCCTCCTGAGGCCTCCCTTTTTCCTGCCAAGCTAATGAAGGGGTTGAGTCACCTAATGTCCAGGGATGCTTTCCCCTTGAATTCTGGAAATTTGATGGAAACTGTGGTCTTGCTTCCAGTCATGGCTGTGGCACTTTCTCTGGGACAAGGGCTCAATCCAGAGAAAATGGTAATATGGCCTGTGATCTTGGGGTTGGTGGGAAATCCTGATATTCATACTATTGAGGAAGCTAAAAAGGGCTAATTCCAATGTCGCCCTGATATTTGGGGCTAGTGATCTGAATCCAAGCCAGCAAGCTCAGTGTACATTTCTGATAACATATAATTAAGTCCCTACCTCCTCCCCAGGTAATGGTCTTACAGAACTTGTTACTGTGAACAGTGCACTGCCCCAGAGGGAGAGTTATTAATGCTGGCACCAGGCCAGACCATCAGATATGGCCTGGAGACCCATAACACCTGGGGGTCTTCTTACAAGGCCTGCGAAAAGGGCCGGAAGCATAATCCATGTTTATGGGACTAGGACCACAGGGAGATATAAGGGAGGTCCTCATGCATGTTCCTTTACTCAGATTTGGAAGGCTGTTCTCTGAGTCCACTGGTGTATTAAACAGTGTCCCTCCTTTTCTTTGAAGCATCCTTGTTTTTTTGTGTGTGTGTTTTTTTGTTTTTTGTTTTTTGGTCTTCTGTAGCACTATAATGTTTTGAATGGTAGCCCTATTCAAAACATTATAGTATATTCAGCCGAAACCAGTTTGGCTCAGTGGATAGAGTGTCAGCCTGTGGACTGAAGGGTCCCAGGTTCGATTCCGGTCAAGGGCATGTGCCTTGGTTGCGGGCACATCCCCAGTGGGTGGCGTGTAAGAGGCGGCTGATTGATGTCTCTCTCTCATCGATGTTTCTAGCTCTCTATCCCTCTTCCTTCCTCTCTGTGAAAAACCAATAAAATACAAAAACAACCACAAAAAACAAAACACATTATAGTATATTCATCTGGAATCTATGAATGTGACTTTATTGGAAAAAAAATGGTCTTTGCAGATATAATGAAGTTAATGATCTGGAGATGGAAGATTTTGGATTATCCAAGTGGGTTCTAAATCCAATGACATGTGTCTTTATAAGAGAGAGGGAAAAGGAGACTTTAGACACACAGGGGGGGAGATAATGGAAACCAGAGATTTGAGTGACAGCCATAAGCCAAGGAAGCCCAGGGTCACCAGATGCAGAAAGAGGCACAAAAAGAATTCTACTCCAGAGTCCTTGGAAGGAGAGTGGCCCTGCTGACACCTTGATTTCACACTCCGGCCTCCAGAATTGTGAGAAGATGAATAAACACATGCATGCATACACACATACAGTTCTGTATAAATTAATACTGTTTTACGCCAAGGTTGTGGTAATTTGTTATGGCCATCACAGGAAACCAACACACATCATAGCAACAAGCCCAAGGAGAGGAAGAAGGAAGGAAGACAGAGAAGGAAGAAAGAAGAAGCCACTAGCAACAGCAAAGCTACCATTTACTGAGCATCTACCAAGGGCCAGGCAAGCACGGTCCTGAGGCTCTCAGAGTCGGGCCCCCTTACACAGTTGTACCCTAAGAAGCAAGCCTTTCCCCCAGCCCCTTTGCACAGGAAGAAATGGAGCCAGGGTTGAACCCTAGCAGTGAGAGTGAGACTACAAGCCTCCTCCTACCCCCACCTATAGGGGTGTGTGTGTGTGTGTGTGTGTGTGTGTGTGTGTGTGTGTGTGTGTGTGTGTGAGAGAGAGAGAGAGAGAGAGAGAGAGAGAGAGAGAGAGAGAGAGAAAGAGATCACAGAAAGACTGCTAGGAAGCCTTACCAACAGTCTGCATAAACTGCATACTACAAAGGCAAGATCAGGCTTCTAAGAGAAGCACAAAGAGCACAAACTGTCTGAGAATTCAGGAGAGAGACCTAGAGGAGTTGGCACTAGAACTTGCCCTTCAGGGATGGAATATGGAGAACCCAGTTCAGCTGCCCCTCCTCAGTCCCTCTGCAAACACCACAGAAGTGGTCCCAGAGGAAGTGGGGAACCCAGGGCACACTCAGTGCTCTGATGGATTCAATCCTGAGGTGAGCCTTCTTTTTTTTTTTTTTTTTTTTAAAGAAATGTGCCAAGACAAGCTTTTTTTTTTTTTTTTTTTTTAATATATTGTATTGATTTGTTACAAAGAGGAAAGGAGAAGGATAGAGAATTAGAAACATCGATAAGAGAGAGACATTGATCAGCCGCCTCCTGCACACCCCCTACTGGGGATGTGCCCGCAACCAGCATACATGCCCTTGACCGGAATCAAACCTGGGACCTTTCAGTCCAAAGGCTGATACTCTATCCACTGCGCCAAACCGGTTTCGGCGAGGTAAGCCTTCTTGACATCATATTTTTCTCTCCTGTGTGGCGAGTGCGGGTGGGGGGAATGTCTCGGTAATTGGCCAGAAACCTAGGTAAGAACACTGAACTCCCTGATCTTATTTTTTCGCCACAGCTTCTCAATAACCATTCCTGTCCCTTTGCTTCCTCAATATACTATTCATGGGGCTAGCTTTCCTGCCACTGCAGCCTAGGCCTTGGACCCTCTCCCCGGCCACCTCCCCCCAGACTAATGTGGCTGCTCTTTTCCCTTGCCCCCTCTTTGCACAAGCATTTCTCCTGCTGTGACTCCCGTGGGACAGAAAAGCATTACCAAGATGGCCCGGTTGCATTACCTATACAACCAGCTCTCCAGGATGACATGATGGGAATCTGGAATGGGGCTATAAGGATGAGGAGGAGGAAGAAGTGTTGCCTCTGATTGATGGATGAAGTGGGCTGCCATAGACTAGCTAGCTGCAGCTCAGCCTCTAGTGATTGGGAGCTAGGCTGCAAAGAGGCTTTTCAGAGCAGCATGCTTTTTCACATGTTAATGCTGATGCTAGTTGTTCTCCACGGTGCCTTTTCAATGCAGCTTGCTTCTTTTTTACATCTTTCGTGGAAAAAAAAAACCCACATTAAATTGTTTGCATTTTATCAATTACACCATCTTAAAATCGAGGACACACAGTATTTGGGTGGTCGAGAACCTTGACTTTGACTTTATGTGCTGTTCAGGACATTTGGAGCAGCTGATTATCTTACCTTGTAACAGCCGGATAAATCCAGAGCTATTTTTTAATCTTTCTTGTTAAAATCCTTGCAGAAAAAAAAAAAAGACATTTTATTACAAGTCCAGAATTCTCTAGCCCTGGCCTTTGCTGTGTTTTTATAATCTAACGGTGGAGAGGGGGAAGTGTTTAGCTCAGCAGTCACATCAGAGCACATTACCTGATATTATATCCTTGGTTCTTATCTATCATGCTTATTTGCATGGCTAGCACCTCACCCAGGGCCAAGCTGTGAGTTCCTGGAAGGCAGGGATTCTTTCACTGACAGGGCTGTACCCCAGGAATGGTTGGAACATAGTGGGCCTGAAATCCAGTAGGTACTCCATAAAGATTATTTTTAATGAGTAACTTAGTATGAGCAAGTGAATGCGTAAGTTCATGGGGAACTGAGGTTCAGAGCAGGTCAGAGCTGAGACAGGATCCCAGGCTGAAGTCAGAGTTCATGCTTGGTGCCCTCCCCCAAGGCAGTAATGACAGGATGGAGTCTTTGTGCTGACACTCTCAGGGGAAGCAAGTGGAAAGAGCCCGAGGGGGTGAGAAAAAGCTGTAGACAAAGATAACAAGTCTCTGTCTCTAGCTAAGATGAAAGCCAGGCTTTTTGGTGCCTGGGAGGCTATGCCTCCTGACAAGGGTAGGTAAGTCATGGACGATCTGGGGACAAACTCCAGGGATGCCATTTCCAGGGATGCCATTTAGGTGGTTTTTAGGTATGACGTCTACCGGTAGGTTAGAAGGTGAAGCTTACTTTCCCACTAGCCAGAGGAACAGAAAGGAAGGAGGAAGCAGGAAAGAGGTGTGGAGGACACCTGCAAAGGCTGAGTAATATCTACGCTTATCTCAGGTATCCACAGAATGAACCCCAAGTTCCTATTCCAAAACAACTCCACGCCTTCAAAGAATAGGCAAGGGTGATGCCAGAGAGATGGTGGACCAGGGACACCCTGCAGGAAAGGGATAGCAAGAGAGGCCAGAGCAGGAGTCAACATCTTTGGATGTTATCGGCTGTGCTCTGTGACTCTGGATTCCTCTCTCAGCTGCTTTTCCTTCCCTTTTTTCTCCGTTTGGAATTGGTTAATTTTCTTGCCAAATAATGTGTACATATCCCTTTAATCTCATTCAACAACAACAACAATAAAAACAAAACAAAACAAAACAAAACTATTGCGTATCTTATCATGTGCAAGGAATTGGAACTTGAGAACAAATTCAGCTCCATCTCCTGGAGGGAGAAAAAAAACCTCAGTTGAGTTTGCCTCAAGACCAACATAATCTTGATATGGACCTTCTCGAAGGCACTAGAGCAGAGGGAGCGTGTCATTCTCAGCTCTGCCAGCCTAGAAAGCTATTAGAAATGGGTGGGATTTGAGCTAAGCCTAGAGTGATAGAAAGAAGGTGGGCATATGTGGAAAATACTCCTAGGTAAGGAATAAGTGAGCAGAAGCTGAGGTTAGAGGAGGGCAGAGAATACTGTGAGAAATGGACAAGGCTGGGATACAGATGTGTGTGAGGATGGATGGAAGGATGGGGAGAGGAGAACTGCAGAGGTAAAGCTGAGTCCACCTGATCTTGAGTTTGCAGCTCAGCAGCATCTCACAGGCACCAAGTTTCCATCAAAGGCCTGTAGGCAAGGATGGAAGCCAAGATGACCTTTGGGAAAACACCTCTAGTGGCTGAATGCAAGAATATGTATTCTCCAGATGGAATACTTTTCTTCTCTTTCTCTTTCTCTCTTCCTTTTGCTGGGTTGTAGCTGGGAAGAGATAAATAACCAATTCAGAGGAATTGCAGATTCTAGGACCTAATACATGAGAATTCAGGTGACATATGGATTGCCCATACCACACCGACTGTGTGGCAGGAGAGCCTGGTCAAGCAGTAGCAGCAAGCTCTGTGAAGACCGAGTAGTGGACACTGTGTGCTTTCCAATGCTCCTAATGTTCTTACTGCAGTGCAGTGAATGGTGGTCCCCAGGAACTTGTGAATGTGACCTTATTTAGAAAAAGGCTCTTTTCAGGTGTAATCAAGGTAAGGATTTCAAGATCAGATCATCCTGCATTATCCAAGTTGACCCTAAATCCAAAGACAAGTGTCCTAAGAAGAGGAGAAAAATAAAATAAAAAAGAGGAGGAAAACTGCAAAGGAGAAAGGCATGCTAAGATGCAGGCAGAGATTGGAGTGACACAGCCGAAAGCCAAGGAACACCTGGAGCCACTAGAAGCTGGAGAAGATGCAAGGAAGAATCCTTTAGACTCTAAAGTTTAGAGGGATCACAGCCCTGCTGCCACGATGATTTCATCCCAGTGATACTGACTCTCTCAAAAACCTTGCATCATTCCCCATATGCATTCCCCCACTAGACTGTGCACTCTGAGAAGGCAGGGACCATGTCTCACTCATAGTTGTAGCCCGAGTATTTCACACAAGACCAGGCATGTACTGGAGCTCTAGATATTGAGTGAATGAATGGGGTTAATATTGTGAGAATTCAGATGTCCATGTATATACCAAGCACTGTCTGTAGTTAGATATGCCTTCCATATTCATATGATTGTTTGCTCTTTGATCAACAGACTAAAAATATCGCTAGTTGCTGTTATGTGTTGTCTGCAAAACGTTTGGATATTGGAGCAGAGAGATGACTATGGTAGATGAAGAAATGAGCCCCAGCCTGTGATTCTTCCGTCCATCACAGCCTGTTTCCAAGCCAAACTGGAGAAGTACCAAGACAACCTTCTTCCAGTGCAGTATCTATATCAACCTGGACCCTGACCAGGCGCTCTTAGCCAAAGGCAGGTGGTGGTGGTGGCGACTGGAAATTGCAAGCAATCCTTCTGCAGACACTTGCCAGCAGGGGTCAGGGAGGAGCCCAGCCAGCTAAGAAATGTGCAAGGAGTATCTAGTCCCATCTGGTCCTTTCCTCACCTTCAGTCTTCTGGCAGGTTTATATTCTGTCTGGGTGGGAAGAGGCTAGTGGAATAAGCATATTCCCAAGAGCTTCTCCCAGTCTGTCCAGAGGTGTCTTTGCCCCCTTCCCAGGGTGATAATTTGTAAATTGCTCATTAAATCCTCCTTACAGGTACTGGTCCCAGGAGAGATTCTGAAGACAGGCTTTTGAGAGATTCTGGGGTCCCTTATAGGCCCCCAGGCTAATGTGCTGGCTAAATAGAAATGGTTTAGACAACTTGCCTTAAATAATCTGGCAATTAAATCTCTCTCTCTCTCTTTATTCATTAGAGATATTGCACCTAAATAGTCTCTTTGTTCCTTGGAATTTGGGTTCCCAGCCAAGGTGGGCCGTGGAGACTGATAGAGCTGGGGTTCAGGAGGGAAGGAAGGGTAGCACAGGTTGCCAAATTAAGATGTCTGCAAAGCCCAGAGATGCACCTGAACACACTGGTGTTCCACAGCTTTCCTCTGCCTCTAGCGCCCTCTCTTTGGTGGCGCCCCAAGGTTTTTTAAGCTCCAGACTGAGGTCCGAGAGAATTTTCCTTGAGCCTTAGAGCCCAAAAGGATCAGTAAGGTAGCCCTCTGATCACCTCCTTTTTTTTTTATGAGCCCTCAGAGGGGCCTTACACAAGCCCTGTCCAAGGCAAGGATGCTGAGAAGAAAGGCATCCTCACAAGGCGGTTGACAAGAAGATATATCTAGAAGGAAGGCTTGGGTCATGTGGGCACTGGTTCTCCTGAGCCTTGGATCTGTGCTCCGAGTTGCCTGGTTGCTTGGCCCTCAACCTTGTGCTAGGTCCAAGGAATCAGCTCAGGCAAACCTGAGATGAAGGCTGAAGGAAGAAATGGGTCCCTCCTGTGCACTAACACTTTCCTAGAGCAGCAAAGCTCCTTTAACTAACATACCTCTGATTAGAATTTTACTCATTTTATTTTTTTAAATTTATCTTTAGTTGAGAGTATTACAGATGTCCTCTCCCCTCCCCCCCATTATCCCTCTCCAACCAAGTCCCACCCCAACTTCACCATCCTATTGTCTGTGTCCATGGGCAATGTATATTTGCATATAAGTTCTTGTTTCACAGTCCTCCTATTCTCACCATGTATTTCCTGATGTAATGATGAAAGAAAGAAAAAATAGCTTATATACAAATTAGCTACATTTTCCTTCAGTTTGTTTTGTGAGCGTGAAAGGTTTAAACAAGGTATCCAGATTACATGGATTAATCAGATGTTTTACATTAAAAAACACACAATAAAATAAGTTGCAGCTTATAATATAAACCTCAGCAGGCTTTGATTTTCTGCCGCTAAGCTATTTAAAAAATAAAAAGGACATGAATAGTAAACTGATGCTATGCATAAATTAAGCTATCAAATGTAAATGTTTGCCTTTAGATTGTGATGTATGGAAATGTAGCCATAAACTGTGGGCTGGAGATGTTAATAGTGCTAAAACCTGAGCTTTAATCAGCCGCCAAGACAAGATGGGCCAGGGCAGCCGTGCGGGGCTTCCTTCTCTCTCAGCGCCATCAGACTAGATGGAGCAGACAGAGCAAGTAAGACCATTAAGAGTTGTCAGACTCTCCCAAAACCCCTGCCAGGAATTGAAATGCATATTGTTGGGTGCTATTAGCAAGGCAAAGAGCTCCCCTGGGAGGGGTGCCAGGTTTGGGTTGCTTTTCTCCAGTTCTGTTCTGAGGTGCCTGCAAGCTAGTCTTGCTCCAGGAAGAACACAGTTATGTCTACACACGTCCTTAAACTGTCTCTCCTCAGTAAGCTACAGAGATAGCAGTCGGTTCTCCTCAAACCACAAGCAGGCCGCTGCAAATTGTACACATGCTTATTGATAAGTGTCTCCAAACATCGCCATTATAGCAGACTAAATACAAGGGCGTCTAAGAGGCAAACAGCTTGCAGCGGGAACAGCTTAATATTTGGAAGTTTTCAGTTTGCTTAAACACACACACACACACACACACACACACACACACACACACACACACAACTAGGTCCATACCCTTGATGATGAGCTGGGCTGGAGGCAGGAGTCTGCCCTCCCTTCCCAGATCTCTGCTACCCACCCCCAGCCTGACCCCACGGTAGCCTCAATCCCACCTGTCAGCCCCTATGAGAAAGCAGCAGCAAGATTAGGGTGGATTTGAGTTGGAATGGACCTCCCTCCAAGAGTGGCTCATCCACCCATCCCCCCTTTCCTGCACCAACTCCACGGGGGCCTGCGAGGCCCGGAGACACAGTGGCCTTGGCCTGGCAGCTGCACAGAGGGAGCGGAGCCAGGGTGGTCTACTCCCCAGGAATGTTTCCAGGGACTGGGACCCAGGGGAGATTGAGCTTCTAAGCTTGGGAAGGCCACCTTCCCGCATATAGGGAAGGAACCCTGGCCCTGGCTCTGGCCATTTCACGTCCCATGGGGTCCTCAGCAACTTCTACAACTGCAGAGGCGGGGGTGGGGGAGCCCCCCTTTCCCCAGGTGATAAACCCTTTTGTGTTGCCTGGTCACATTTTTTCACAGGCTTTCTCTGTCCTTTGTTTATCTTGATCCTCACCACCAACGGCCCAATTAACATGAGAGAACGCAGACCTTGCAAGCTGTCTCATAGCTACTCTCCTGGCCTGTCAGCTGCTGTACCTTCCCCCCCTCCCCTAACCTCCCACCCCTGGCAGTCTTGGGGAGGTCTGTGACTACTGATTATTTCTTACTTTCAAGGCTGGAAACGCACCAACTCTTTTTATCCAGAGATTCATGGCTGTCCCTGGAGGGTTAAATTACAAAGAGCAGTTTCTGAGCATGCTAATAAATAGATAGAGTCAAACAAACAATTTATTTGCTGGCCTCCCAGCCCCTCTGTGGACTCGTTGGTTCGCCTGCCTCACTAATGTGCCTACCAGTTTCCCTGGGCATGCTCTCATTCTGCCAATGCTGGGAGAGAGCTGGCAAAGCGGGCTAAAAATAACATGAACAAAAGACAGAAAACAAGCAGCCACTACCCAGGCAAGACACTGACTGCTCTTGGACCAGCCTTACGCCTCAGGATCCCACATTGGATGGTCTTGGACTCTCTCGGTGTGGCAACACTGGCATTGCCCTGGGGAGGAGGGAGGATGAGGTGGAGAAGGTACTCTTTATCATCCAGGTTGTGGGAGAGCTCACTGTCCCTGGAGTTTTGATGGGACTGGAGGGGTGGGGACAGAGGGGCCCAAGGCTGGCATGGTCTCCCATCCCTGTCCCACAGCCAGTGCTGACCCAGGTTGCCCAGGGGGCTCTGGTTCACCTGGAGCCCAGAGGTGGTCAGTCCACCTGAGTGTGTGGGAGAGGCAGGCAGGTCAGTCAGGCCCTGGGTTCAAGCCATTAACAGGCGGGGAGACCAGGTCTACAGGAGGCAGGGCTGTGCCTAAGTTTCAAGAGAAGTCAGGGCTTACTTGGGGTCCCTGTGTTCTTGGCCAAGACTCTCAGCAGGGCCTTTCCAGGCTCCCCTGGGCTCTGGAGGACCCAGCAATCACAGCCAAGATCACCAGGAGTAACAGGTCCAATGCAGATTCTGCCATGAGATTTTCTCTTTGGGGACTCATGGCCTGGTATGGTCACTCTGTTGTCTTCTGAAGTGACACCCATTGAGCACATGCTTCCCAAGAATACAGGATGCATCTCAGAAGCAGCTACCCTGGCCCCAAGATGGCCCTGGAGATGGTAGATTGGGCATTTATAATGGGTGCCCAAGGAACCTGCCTCCCTCCTCCCCTTCCTCCTTATTTCCCGCCCTTCCTCCTTATTTCCCTCCCTCTCTCCTTACTTCCCAGGTTGTAAGAGGGGGAGGGTGCTGCCATTTGCAGGCTGGTATCTTTCCTAGCCTTCCCTGGTGCTAGGCACCTCTGCAAAGGAGAGCATGGTACACTGGTTGCTGGTACACAGGCAGATCCAGGCATACTGTTGGCACTCATGATGTTTTTTCACTAGCAGCTCTAGTGGCAGAATCCCATACCGCCACATTGCAGAGGCAGCTCAGCTATGTCCCCAACATGGCAGGAATGTGCTTCAGCCACATGTTTTGCAATCCAGGCCTTTTCTACCCACCGAGCTCGCACCTTGCAATCTGAGGGGAGCCAGCGGGAAGCAGGAGCCACATGACAGAGGACTCGGAGAGTGAGACTTCCATAGGATGAACCTGAGGATGCAATCGCTAAGGCAGGAAGAAGCCAGCCTGGAGGGGGCCCTGGACCTCATTAAGGGCAGGCAGTGGGACCCCAAGGCTTCCTCAGAGCAACAGAGGGACCTGAAACCCCAGGCAGAGGGCTCCAGTGACCTGGAGAGGTTTGGCTGAACCAAAAACCTGGTGGCCACACTGCCAAAGGAGAGGTTGAGGTTGAGAGAGGGGGTCACCGCTCCATTGGGGTCCCGGCACAAGCTTATCAGCCTTCCATCTCTCCTGAGCACTGGAATGGGATATGTCTACCTGGTTATTCCTTAAGCTCCTCCAACCAACCATGGCCAACCACGAACTTCAGCCTCTCTGCTCTGCCTCCCAAGACCTCTGAGATGGTGTTTGAAGGTAGTCCCCCAATCTCTATCTGGACCCCAGACCTATCTTCCCAATTATTTTCCAACTCCTCCCCCAGGACGACTCATGGGCTCCACAGCTGGATTTCTTTGCCTTTTACCTCAGACCACATTTCTGCTCCCCATCGAGCAATGGTGCCACCAGCACCAGGTACCCAGGTTGATCCCCTGTTTGGTATTGGCCTCCTCCCTCTCCTCCCCCCACCCACATCTTATTTCTCCGCACCAATGGGAAGCCTGGTGTTTTCTAGTAACCAGCTGTTTGACTAGTCATAGACCTTTGCTAAGCTGGTTTCTTCGTGCAGGTATAGTTTTAGTGTCAGGAAAGACACCCAATGCCACAGGCCTCCCATGGGACTCACTTGCTTAGATCCAAAAAGGGCAGTGCATCTGAGCCTTTTGGAATGGATGCTTCCCTCTCAGCTGCCTGTGGAATTGATTTTGGTGAAAAGTAAGACTTGTTGATGACAAGGGTGGTCCTATAGTCCATGGGACCACAGCTCTACCTTTCTTATTTGCTTCTTGGGAAGTGAAACTTGAAGGAATATGGTCTTTGATTTCTTCTTTGTCTATAGGACAGACCTCCGCACAGTGCAAAAAGAAAAGATCAGGAACCAAACACCAGACCCTTGTGTCTGTGAAAAGGCTGGTATTTTGCATTCATGAAAGAGCTGCTGACGTCTAGAAGCAAATAAATCAGATGCAAGACAATTAGGCTGATGTGGGTTCTCAGGATTTTCAGTCCATTCCTTTTTAAAGTGTCTCAGTGCCAGCTGAACTACCAGCACTGGGAAGTGAAATTGAACCCATGGATTTCCCCAGCTATCTGGAATGAGACTTTCACTTCTATAATTAGAGTCCTAGAATGTTAGGGCTGTCCAGGCCTTTAGGATCAGCTGGCCAGTCCCCATCATGAGACTGACAGGCATACTGGGCGGCCCAGCTTGCGGCTTAACCCCTACTTCCCTCCCTGATAGGGCCCTTCCTGCTACAGCTTCTGTTACAGATGTAGTAGGCGCTCACTAGGTCCTCAGTAACAGAAATGAGACCTCTTTTGCAGTCTACCAATGTGCATCAGGCCTTGGATCCACCAGGCTGTAAGCCTCTTCAGTAAGTGGATGTCAAACTTTTTCTCTAGAGAGCCCAGCACTTACAGGATAACACACAGCACCTCTACCTGGCTTTGAATGCTCTTGGTGATCTGGTCTCAACCTTATCTGGCACCTTTCTCGCTTTATAGTTCTCTATGTCTGACAACTCTGTTCACTGAACACACTGTGCAATTTCCCACCCTCCCAGTTCCAGATGTTCCTTCAAACCAAAATGCTATTTGATTCTGGCTGCCTACCAAGACCCTTCTCTTTTATCAAGGCCAATATTCAGAATTATCTCCTCTGTGAAGCATTTTCAAAGAGAGCTCCATCAATATTTTCCCTCCTTCCCCTACAATTTACTCATTTATATCACAGATATTTTCACGACCACCCATCATGTGCCAGGCACTGTTCTAGGCACAAGGGATACAGAAGTGAACAAGACAGAATAACCTCTGCCCTCACAGAGTTGATATTCTAGTGGGGAAGAGAGGCAATCAAGGAAACAAGTAAATGATGCTGAATTTTATAGGTGAAATTAACTTTCCCTTCTGTACTCCCTTGATATTCTTACCTCTATGTTGCCCTGTTTTCCTCTGCCCTGTGGCATGGTTACTTTGTTTGTACTTCTGTCTCATGGTCACTAAGGGGTGAGTTCCGTGAGAGTAGGGCTAAGGCCTGATCTACTCTGTAGCCTCCTCAGCACCAGGCCTACAGCAAACACTCAAGATAATGCTTGCGAAATAAGTGAGTAAATTAATGAGTGAATGGATAAGTGAGTGGACCTATGTGTAAGTGAGTGGGTAGATGAATGAATGAATGAATGAGTGAATAGGTGACAGGGATGAGTATCTAAGCTCAGTACACTTGTATAAGTTTGGGCTTTTCTGGAGCAAGGTTCTATGTTGGAAGGTTTGGTGGCTTAAGCATAGGATCTCTGAGACCCAGGAAAAAAAGTCAACATTGGCTCTCACACCACAGAGCAAATGAGAGGTGGCTACAGACACTCAAGATCTCAAATTCATGAACGGTACCAAACTTGAGCCTCCTTTGATTGTGGACTCTTATCTTTCAGAGGAAGATGTCTCCAAGGGCCTAGTTTTACTGACTCAGTCCCTCACACCCAGCACACAATCGCACACCTTTGATTTCTTCTGCAAACATCAGTAATGCTCAAAATCAGAGGATTTTGTATTTTCATATAGCAAAAAAATATGAGTAAGTACCAATTATTCCCATAAATCATTATTTATTCAATATGTGTTAGAATTAACTGTTTATTATCATTATTTTTTAAAAAACATATTTTAGTGATTTTTTACAGAGAGGAAGGGAGAGGGACAGAAAGTCAGAAACATAGATGAGAGAGAGACATTGATCAGCCGCCTCCTGCACACCCCCCACTGGAGTTGTGCCCGAAAGCAAGGTACATGCCCTTGATCGGAATCAAACCCAGGACCCTTCAGTCCACAGGCCGACGCTCTATCCACTGAGCCAAACCGGTCTTGGCAACTGTTCATTATTTTGCCAAACTCCTTT
Organism: Lasiurus borealis; assembly: GCA_004026805.1. NCBI lineage: Eukaryota > Metazoa > Chordata > Mammalia > Chiroptera > Vespertilionidae > Lasiurus > Lasiurus borealis. The sequence goes on along the minus strand of PVJN01023559.1, from coordinate 5,380 downwards.
TAATTATTTGCCAAAGATTTTCATATCATTTTTCACCAAGTGAATTTTATCCTAAATCTTAATTTTTTAATTTTAATTTTATTGTTGACATTATTGCAGATGTCCCCCATTTCTCTCTCCTCCTCTTGCCTCCCTCCATCAAGACTCCATCCTATCCTCACCACATTGTTGTTTGTATCCATGGGCCATGCATATATATTTGGCTATTCTCTTTACCTCTTTTCATTCCATCTGCCCTTCCATCCTCCCCTCTGACATCTGTCAGCCTATACCATGTATCCATGACTCTGGTTCTATTTTGTTTTTCAGTTTGTTTTGTTCACTAGATTCCATATATAAGTGAGATTACCTGATATTTGTCTTTCTCTGACTGGCTTATTTCATTTAGAATTGTAATCTGCAGGTCCATCCATGCCACTGCAAAAGGCAACAGTTCCTACCTTTTTACAAATATGTAGTATTCTATTGTGCAAATATACCACAAACTTCTTTAATCTACTCATTAACTGATGGGCACTTGAGCTGTTTTCAGATCTTGGTTATTGTAAGCAATGCTGCTATGAACATAGGGGTGCATATATACTTCCTTATTGGTGTTTCAGGTTTTTTAGGATATATTCCCAGAAGTGGGATCACTGGGTCATTTAGCAGTTCCATTTTTAAATTTTTGAGGAAACTCCATTCTATTTTCTACAGTGGCTGTACCAGTCTGCATTATTTGATGTTTTAGTAATTATGGGAATTAATTTATGACCTAAAATGTGAATGTCCTATTTTTAAAAATCCAATTGGTGATATAATTGAGTTGCAAGCACTATTTAAGTCTTTTCACAACATAACTCTGCTATGGGATTGTATTTTCCCAAGAGATTTAATTTATCTGCTCTACATACACATTTAGGCTCTGTAAATATGCTTTTGGCTTTTCAGTAATATTAGACCTGAATGATTTGACACATATCAGCAGGGGTAAGAGATTGAGAGGAAGGTTGCTACATGCATTCAAACATACTTGGTCAATAGGGAAAAAAAATAACATTTATAAGTATTTACAAGTATTCAATGTACTTTTTAGATATGTTTCCTGGTTTTCTATGAATTGGCCTAGGGAAAATTGTTTTGTTTTTCTTTTCTTTTCTTTTCTTTTCTTTTCTTTTCTTTTCTTTTCTTTTCTCAGTTTTTCCTCTAGTTTTGGCCACTATTTTTGTTGTTGTTTTAACCATTGTAAAGGCAGTTGTTTACTTATCAAATTGTGTGTTTTAGGATGTCCTATAATCCAACTGGATTCAGACTGCAAAGCAGATGCAACCAACAATGCCCAAGGGAGCCTCAATGTGGCTCAAAGTCCCTCTTCAACTCTTAAAAGCCCAAAGCGTTGGGTGACATGTCACTGCTCAACAGTCTGACTGAGCAAATCAGGATTACTCTGATTAATTCTCTGGAACATGAAATAAACTTTCAGGATCAAGTGGCAGAAAACATACTTCCCCAACTACTTGAAGAGCCTCTATCAACAAACCAGAATCCTCTCTCAGTTTCTGGGCTGAAAGGAAAGCTTGGAATAATTATTATTGTTTAATTTTTTAAAAATATGTTCTTATTGATTTCAGTTAGAGGAAGGAAGAGAGAGAGAGAAACATCAATGAGAGAGAAACACCAATTGGCTGCTTCCTGCTCACCTGCCACTGGGGATTGAGCCCACAATGTGAGCATGTGTCCTAACTCGGGAACCAAACAATGACCTTCTGGTGCATGGGATGACCCTCAATCAACTAACCTGCATGACTGGGCAACAATACCTTCTCCCTTTCACTGATACAAAACAAATGCTATTGATACAATTCTTCTTCAAAAATGTCTCTTGGATGCATCCCTTCCTTTTGTACCCACTGCTACCTCCTTCATCCAGGACCCTGTGATCTTAGCCTTGAACCCACTCCAATGACCCACAGATTCTTTTCTTGGCCCCGTGTTCCCATACTGAGGGTTGACTTCTGGAAATATTTTCCTAAGATGTTCATTCAGAATCTCTCTTTTCTGCTTTCTGACATGCTGGGGAACCCCTTTGCTCCCCAGGTCAATACCAGGCCTTCCTAATAGATTTTCAAGGTCCTTACTAATCTTACTATACCTAACTTTTATCTTCTAATCCCTAACGAGTAGAGCCTTGGTCGATATCTATTAAGAGACATCTTCTTGTTGTGTATTTTTATTATTTTTTAAAATATATTTTATTTATTTTTTTTTACAGAGAGGAAGGGAGAGAGATAGAAAGTCAAAAACATCGATGAGAGAGAGACATCGATCAGCCGCCTCCTGCACACCCCACAGTGGAGATGTGCCTGCAAGCAAGGTACATGCCCCCAACCGGAATCGAACCTGGGACCTTTCAGTCCGCAAGCCGACGCTCTATCTGCTGAGCCAAACCGGTTTTGGCTTGCTGTGTATTTTTAAAAAATATGTTTTGTTTTTTTTTAATTTTTAGAGAGAGAGGAAGAGGTCGGGGAGAGGGAGAGAGAGAGAGAGAGAGAGAGAGAGAGAGAGAGAGAGAGAGAGAGAAAGAGAAAGAGAGAGACTGATCAGTTGCCTCCTGCACACACCTCAACTGGCGATTGAATCACCAACTTGGGCATGTGCCCTGGGTGGGTATTCAACCAGTGACTTTTTAGTACACAAGATGATGACCCATCAACTGAGCCACAATGGCCAAGGATGCCTGATGTGATTTTGGTATAATGCTTGATAAATAGACTGATGGGATATAAGAATTAGCTCAGAGGTATACCCAAGTATATATATAAAATCTGATTTAGACGGAGGAAACATTGCACAGGAGTGGAGAGGGAATAATCTTCTCAAACAATTGTGTGGGGATAAAAAATGAAATCGGACTCCTACTTCACATTACACACAAAAATCAAGTCCACATGAATTAAGGACTTAAATGTGAAAGGTGAGACTATAAAGCTTTCAGAAGATCATAAAGGAGAATATCTTCGTGACCTAAGGGTAGGGAAATATTTCTTAAACATGGTATGGAAAACATTAAACATAAGGAAAAGCTAGACCAGCTGGGCTAAATTAAAATGAAGAATTTATATTTTTCAAAAGATAGTATGAAAAGATTAAAACGCAAGTCACAAATTGAGAAAAGGGATCTGGAACACATAAAACTGACAAAGGGCTTATATCCAGAATACATTTTAAAAAGTCTACACATTATGAACAAAAAGATAGATGACCAAATACAAAAATTAGCAAAAGATTTAATAGGTGATTTACAAGCCAAGAAATCCAAATGGCTAATAAATATGTTAAATACAGTTTGATTTCTAGTAATAAGGGAAATATACATGAAAATCACATTCGATCTATTACTTACCCACCAGAATGGTTAAAATTAACAAGTGTTGGTGAGAATGTGGAGCCCCTGGAACACTCATGCACTGTTGGAGGGTGGGTATGCAATAGGACAGACACTTGGGAAAACTTTGCATTATTTAGTAAAGTTGAAAATTGGGCTGGGCAGATGGGGAGAAGGGGCCACAGGGTTGGGTGGCTGATCAGGGCCTGGATCAGGCTGGTTGGCTCCTACAGTACATGTCATAGCCACTGGTCTTTCTGATTGCTCTGGTCATTCCACCATTTCAGTCACTGGGCTTTTATATATATAGTTGTGAGAAAAGAGAGATGACTTGCTTAAATATGGAATTGCTAAGCAAAACTGAAGCAGAACTTGAAGATTAGAAAAATTATCAGTCTCTCCATAGTGTAGAAAATGAGAACACTAATGGTGTGGTCAAACAACCTTTTGATAAAGGGATTAGTGTGGATGTGAAGTATGGACATAATCAACTATCTCATCAAAAGCTAGAAATAGAGATTGGATTATACCAACAGAAACACTGCCAACTGGGACTAAAGAAAACAGAAAATGAGGCAAAATGAAGGCAGAATATTGGACTTCTTAGACCTTATAGGACTAGGTCAAAATGCTATTCAGCTACAAATACTATTCCTCAAAACAAGAAAGAAGTACCTGGAAGGTTATTTAGAGGTCATTGGGGCTACCCAACCAGCAGAGGCTCAGAGTGTAGGAGGGGAAGGGTATGGCTGCCTCTACCTAGGTTTCAAAGATAGGGCAGACAAACTTTGGGGTTCCAGTCCAGAATAGCCTCCATGGGGATAGGGCCCAGACAGAGAACTACTGTGGACCTGAAAGGCAGAAAGCATCAAGCCAAAGAAAATTATTCTGCAGCCTTACAGTTTATTGTTGTTTGCCTTATTGGTTTAGGACTCACTTGGGACCCATTTACCTCTTCCTTCTTTCCTATGTCTGTTTTTTGGAATGGGATTGTCTATCCTGTGCCTAATCTATCAGTGCATTATGTAGCATAGAAATTGTTTGGTTTCAAGGATTCATGGCTGGAAAGGAATTTACCTCAGGATGAATCCTGCCTTAAGTCTAACTCATGGGTGATTTAGATTTAGATGAAATTTAGGTGGTACTTGGGAGTTAGACTTTACAGTTGATGCTGAAATGAGAAAACTTTTGGGGCTATTGAGTGGTATTAATTTACTTTGCACATGAAAAGGACATGAATTTTGGGGGCCAGGACAGAATGTTATAAACTGAATGTCTGCATACCCCCAAATTCATATGGTAAAATTCTAACATATAAGGTGGTATTGGAAAATGGGGCCATTAGGAGGTGATTAGGTAATGAAGGTGGGGCCCTCGTAGATGGGATTCATGTTCTTTTTATTTTTAATGATAATTTTATTTATTTTTATTTTTCCATCATCATTTATCCCCTCTATGAGCTTCCTCATTCCTTCCTTCCACCATGTGTGGACATATCTAGAATATGGCCATCTATAAATGTCACCAGACACCAAATTTGTTGGTGCCTTGATCTTGGACTCAGAACTATGAAACATAAATGTTTATCATTTAAGCTATTCAGTCTGTGGTATCCTATCTAATAAAAGAGTAATATGCAAATTGACCATCATTCCAACACACAAGATGGAAGCCCCTATGTGGTCAAAGATGGCTGCCCCTCATGTGGACACAAGATAGCCACCACAAGATGGCCAGCAGGGGAGGATAGTTGTGGGCGATAAGGCCAGCAGGGTGACTGTTGGGAGGATCCAGGCTTGTGGGGAAGGACATTTGGAGGGGAACCAGGCCTGAAGGGGAGGACAGTTAGGGGGGACCCAAGCCTGCAGGGGAGGGAAGTTGGAGGGGACCATGCCTTCAGGGGAGGGCCGTTGGGTGGGGGGTAACAGGCTTTCAGGGGAGGGCAGTTGGGGGTGGTAACAGGCCTGCAGGGGAGGGCAGTTGGTAGGGACCAGGTCTGCAGGAAAGGGCTGTTGT
>PVJN01023558.1:0-33092 GCA_004026805.1 Lasiurus borealis | reverse complement strand
TTGTTTTGCTGTGTCCCAGGGTTGTGGGTAATCAGGTGAGATAATGGGTGGAAAAATGCTGTGCAGACTGTAAATCCGGGTCCCAGCGGGAGGAGGGCCTGTTTGCAGGTGAGGCCAGAAGCCGCAGGCCGCTGGACGAGTCGGGTCGCTGGCCCAAAGGGAGGCCGTAATTTCAGGATTAGCGCAAAGGGCTTCGGGCCCTTCCTTCTATGCTTTTATTTTTAAACTGCCAATTAGAAGCGAATACATTCTTATAAAATTATTCAAGTAAAATAAAGCTAAAGTTCCTGCTTGATGTCTCTCCCTCCACCCCAGCCCCTCCTGAGAAGTAGCCACAACTGTCAGTTTTGAAACATCACCTTCCAGACCTCGTGCACATTCCCATTCCAACATGGATTCAGCACACACCGAGCAGCTGAGCCAGGGGTGGTGGTGGTGAGCAAGACAGGGCTCCTGTCCTCAGGGAATTCGCATTCTAGTTGGGAAGAAGAGCGGTGAATCATGTCCGGCCGGTGTGGCTCAATGGTTGAGCATCAACTTATGACTCAGATTCCCAGCCGGGGCACATGCCCTGGTTGTGGGTTCGATCCCAGTGTGGGACATGCAGGAGGCAGCCAATGAATGATCCTCTCTCATCATTGATGTTTCTATCTATCCCTTCTTCTCTGAAATAAAAAAAAAAAAATTTTTTTTAATTAAACCAACAAGGATTACTTCAGATGGTGGGAAGTGCTCAGAAGAAAAAAGCAAAGTGCAGTGATGAGAGACCATGGGAACAGACAGAGAGGCCTTCACAACAGCTGCTGGTCTCCCAGGAGCGGGGCAGGATCCTGGCAGGGAAGTGAGACAGGATAAGGGGACAAGGACAAAGCAAGCCCAAGGATCAACAGGCCTGCAGAGGAGGCGCCTGAGTAGGTGGGGTCCAGGTGCCATGCTTCCCACTCACCAGCTCCCTGCCACCCTGCCCTGTAGGAGAGCGGCGAAGGGGGAGGTGCAGGAGCTGGATGACACATACCACCGGGTGGGAGAAGTGAACACAGAACGAGCGCTGGGAATGAATGAGTGAATGAATAACCTCGACCTTGGACCCACTCAGATCTCAAGGTTAAGCTTCAGAAAGATAAAAGGGAGAGGACCCACGTGGAGGGGACCTGGGGGGAATGAATTTCATCATCGCCCTGAGACCCTCAGGCTGTCTCCCTCCCTGATTCTGCACCTGATCAGAGGCGGGTGGACCGGTGGGTCCACGTGTGCATGTCCACGTGTGCATGTGTGTTCCTAGGGGTGGGAGGCAAGGCCTGGCTGGCCCTATTTCGCCCACCACCTACTCTCCATGCCACTGCCTTACCGGGAGATCCTGTCCCAGGTTTGACGTTAACATCTGTATAAGGGAGGGATTTGCCCACCCTTGTGTGCAGCGGGCCTGTTTCTAGTATCTCTGTCCCCCAGAAATCCTATCGCGGGGCCCCGAGATGTATCTACAAAGATGCCCATTGTTCGCAGCAAAGCACTGGGAACAGCTAAACGTTCATCAGTAAGGGACCGGGTGACTCAGCTTCAGCACAGCTGGACAGCAGGAGACCCGCAGCCATTAGAAGAATGTGGTGCAAACACATTCTTAAGTGGAAAAGCTGCAGAATAACAAGTATAATCCCACTGTAATATTACCCCTCTCTCTGTCATATATGTTTATGTATCCAAACATTCCCAGGTGCACGTGTCTGGCACGTTAATTCATCAGGAAAAGGATACCTGCCCAAACGCAGGAGGGGTTAACTGGGGGGTTGAGATTGATGGGGATGACAGACTCACTTTTTATAAGTCACTACAGTTTGAATTTATAACGGACAGCTTTTTAAAAATATATATATTTTATTGATTGTTTACAGAGAGGGAGAGGGATAGAGATATAGATGAGAGAGAAAGATTGATCAGCTGCCTTCTGCACACTCCCTACTGGGGATGTGCCCGCAATCAAGGTACATGCCCTTGACCAGAATCGAACCTGGGACCCTTCAGTCCCCAGTCGACGCTCTTTCCACTGAACCAAACCGGCTAGGGCTAACAGACAGCTTTTTAAAATAATTCATATAGCATAAAATTCACTCTATTAAAGTATACAGTGCAGTGGTTTTCAGTATATCCAGAGAGCTGGTTAACCGTCACCACCATTTCACTTAGAACATTTCCATCACCCCCAAAACTCTGTACCCCCATGGGCACTCACTCCCAATTTCCCCTCCCCTCAACCCTACCCCTGGCCACCACCAATCTATTTTCTGTCTTTGAGCATTTGACTACTCTAGGTGCCACATACAAGTGGAAACAGTCTCGGTTGCTAATTAATCATTAATATCTTACTCTGGCATTCTGTTAACCAGACACTTGAAAAAAAAAAAGTCACTTTCATTTTCTCATACCCACATACATTGTTTGTGGTTCAACGTTGCTAGAAGCAAATCAGGCTGTAGGGTGTTTTATTTTTCATTTTCATTTTGGAAGAGGATGGAGGGAAAGAGAAAAAGAAACATCTCCTTACACCCCTGACCAGGTACTGAACCTGCAACCTAGACACGTGCCCTGACCGGGAATGGAACGCACCCCCTTTTGGTTTATGGGGCAACGCTGACCAGGGCCAGGCTCTAGTTTTAAAATATTACACCCCCCAAAAAAATACATAAAAATGTAAAAAAACAGCCCCAAACGAACAAGAGAAAATTTGTCTGCACAGCAGTAGAGCCACGAGCAGTTGACTGCAAGATGAGAATAAGACGGATGAAGCAAGTGTAACTATAATGCCGGAAAGAAAAGATGAGGGAGAATTTGTGAGCTGGGCCGTCCGTCCAGTCCAGCAGCCTGGAGCTCAGCACCTGCGGTCTTCTGATTCTAGCACTTGGTTTTCTAAGCTTCCCTGACTGCCAGCTTCTGAGATTCTCCACGTTCCGCATGGGCCCCAGGATTCAGGGCCGGGTGCAGGCCCGGGCTCTGCGCTGCTCCCTGGGGGGCGGCCTGGCAGAGCCGAGGACAGAGGAGCATTGTGGGGCTCAGGAGTGGGGGCCTGGGCGGCTGGAGGCCTGTGGGCGGCTTGGGCGCAGGACGAGCAGCTGCTGCGCGGCTCTCCTCTGTCCTCGCTGGGCCGGTGGCGCGCTGAGCGTGCCAGGACCTCCTCGCCCCGGCTGCCTCCATGAGGCCCGGGCCCCTGGAATCCCAGCTATGCTGAGGGGAGCTCAGCTCTCTCGAGCCTTTCCCCGCAGGCCGTGCCGCTGCCCACGTATACACACAGACATATTCTGGAAAATGCACCCGGGACCGGGCAGGTGGGCTTGCTTACCCCCAAACCAAACGCTTCCAGAACAGAGAGAACCACGTGCTACCCGAGAGGGGAGACTGGATCCCCGGGAGGGATGTGTTTGCCCGAGGTGGTACAGGGGAAGCTGACACTCACACGCTGTGCTACCAATTAGGTCTCTGCCTGCCACACTGTCCCTTGCCCCTTTGGACGGCCTCTGACATGCTTATCACCGCTGCTCTAAATCCTACACAGGCTTCAAGGCCCAGCTCAGCATCACCTCCTCCCTGAAGCCGTCCCTGATAAGCCCAGGCAGAAGCCAAAACGGCAGGTGTGAATTAAGGTTAGAATTACGTGGAACCCAGAGCGGATATCCTTGTTGATTTCATGAGTTTCCAGATGCCCACCCTGCGGGACCTGCAGACCCAAGTGTGAGACAAATACAGAAACTGAAAGAAACAGCCAGAGAATGACAAGATTAGGGATGTGATGGAGAGATAAGCAAAGTGCAACAGGGCTTCCAGAAGGAGCCTCTCATCGTCTGCCTGAGAGTACATCCCTGAAGGCTGCGCGGAGGAGGTGGCATTGAACAGTTGCCCATATTTTGTGGCATTTATTTGTACATATGTCTCTCCCCACTTGACTGTGAGGTCCTCAGTAATACTGACAGCTCACCTATGAGCATTAACCATATGGCAGACATTGTGTGTGCGCTGTTATTACACTACACTTTTGATTCTTTTTATATATATTTCAGAGAGGAAGGGAAAGGGAGGGAGAAAAACATCAATCATGAGAATCGTTGATTGGCTGCCTCCTGCACACCCCTCACTGGGGATGGAGCCTGAAATGGGGGCCTGTGCCCTAAGAATCAAAACCGGGACCTGGTTCACAGATTGATGCTCAACCACTGAGCCACACCAGCCAGGCCTCTTTGACTCTTCACAACGCTATCACATTGTCCCCACGTACCGGTGAGGATAAGGCTGTGAGAAGGCAAAGCCAGGACTCGAACACCTTCAGGAGCCCAGCGCCACAGTCCCAGGGCCCCACCCACAACGCACCCATCTCACTTCCAGCTGCAATAAACATGCTGGTTCTCCCCCATCCACCCCCCACCCCCACCCGCCCCACAGGCTAGCAGTGGGTGCTGCGGGCTGATCTTGCATTCAAGGCACTAACAGTTGCGCTCCTGCTGCTAAACAGGAGGCCCGGGGCAGAGATCTGGCAGGAAGGACAGGAAGGGACAGGAAATGACTTCTGAGCCTCTGACACCTCCTCTGAGGGCCCGGTGACCTGGAGGGGCTGTCAGGCTGGAGAGATTGGAGTTAGCCAGAAGGTCAGACACTAGAACAGGACCCGAGGGTGCACACAGAGCCGTGCATGAAACAGAAAGTGAGACTCGTCTGTGGAAGCTCTGAGGCGGAGTTGCTTTTTCCTCCAAGTGGCACAGAGGTTAGAGAGGGCCCGCCCCTCCAGGTAAACAGCACAACCAGGACGGAGGCGAGTAACCTCAGGTTGTCACTTTGCAGCTGCGTACGCTGAGACAGACGGACAGGCGCCGGGGGGAGGTCACTGATGGGGAAGCAGAGGCTGAGAAGTGAAGCCACGTGCCTGAAATCTCCCAGCTTCTCAGGGTGCAGCGTCCGGGGGAACCCGAGTTCCCGGCCACTTCCCAACCGAGAGCAGAGAGCAAAGTCCACCCTCCCGGGTCCACTGGCCCCGGGGAAAGATACGGGGTTGAGAGCAAGGGTGGATGGGAGGTACCTTGACCTTGATCATTACATGGTGGAGAGGCACAGGGTGGGGCCGGAAGTTAGAAAAGGCTTCGATTTGCAGCTGCAGGCTGGACAGGATCAGGAAACGGGATGATGCGCTGCTTCCCGAGCCCTCCTCTTTCCGGAGAACCGCAGGAAGCCGCAGGTCAGGCCGGGGATCTTCAAACGGCAGCCCCTTCTCCCTCTCAGCCTCTTCCTGGTGCCCTTCCGCACCGGAAGCCGCTCCTGCCCCCAGCGCAGCACTCCGGCCCCCAGCACAGCACTCCGGCCCCCAGCCGTGTAGGGCGGGCTGGGCGGGGATGAGAGGCCACAGTTTGAAGAGCCAGTGACAGCAGAGCTGGCCTTCTTTGCTAAGAGACTGTGGACAGAGCATACATTCATCATTTATTCATTCTGCACTTCCATGTTCGGGAAAGGATTTAAGGCACACCTCATCACTTATTCATACAGTAAATCCTCACTTAACGTTACCAACAGGTTCTTGGAAACTGTGACTTTAAGTGAAATGAAGTATAAGGGAACCAGTTTTACTTACCATCGGCTTAATGAAACAACAGTTAAGTTCCTACAGCCTCTTTCAGGTCATAAAAACACCACCAAACTTCTAAACAAGTCTCCCAAACATTTCTAATGATAAACATTTAGTTATTTATTTTTAAATATATTTTATTGATTTTTTTACAGAGAGGAAGGGAGATAGAAAGTCAGATACATCGATGAGAAAGAACCATCGATCAGCTGCCTCCTGCACAACCCCCAATGGGGATGTGCCTGCAACCAAGGTACATGCCCTTGAACGGAATCAAACCCGGGACCTTTCAGTCCATAGGCCGACGCTCTATCCACTGAGCCACACCGGTTTAGGCTCTAATGTTAAACATTTAAACAAATGTAAGCTATTTAGCCATTTAAGAAAGATGAATACAAACAACTAAAACAGTGGTCGGCAAACTGTGGCTCAAGAGCCACAGTTTGTGACTCTGTTGACTAATGAGTTTGCCGACCACTGAACTAAGAATTATTTTCCAACCCCCTTATTCCAATTCAGGCAACGGCGGCCTCTCCCAGCCACTCCAGGACCCCCCACCCTGAACAAGATGTCCTTCCACGGCAGGGACACTCACGCACACTCCCCTCACGCAGATCAGGTCCACACGGACCCAATTCCCCTAGCGTGCTCGTCTTTGGGATGTGGGAGGAAGCAGGTCCCTGAAGAAAACCTGCACAAACATGGAAAACTGTGCAAACTCCACAAAGGAGTGACCTTGCCGAAACCGGGTTTGGCTCAGTGGATAGATCGTCGGCCTGTGGACTGAAGGGTCCCAGGTTCAATTCTGGTCGGGGGCATGTCTCCTGGTTTCGGGCACATCCCCAGTGGGGGTGTGCATGAGGCGGCTGATGGATGTCTCTCTCTCATCAATGTTTCTAACTCTCTATTCCTCTCCTTTCCTTTCTGTAAAAAAATCAATAAAAAAATATATTTTTAAAAACAAAACAAAGGAGTGACCTCGCTGGGAATTTTTTCACCAACTTTTTAACAAAATGACGCTACAAACAATGTTCTTCAGGCTCTGCGGTACCTTATACTGTTTCGTTCACCCCCGGTTCCCTCCCTCCCTCGTGCATCCTGTATTCACGCTAGTCTTCTCACTGCAAAGACATTGATCCACGTGCTGCCTCTTTTCTCGGGTGCTCCCGGGGCGCCTGGCCCGATTCTGGATGTAACCCAGAATTCTAGAATTGCAGGGAGCTCTTGAACAACATCTGCCTCATTCTGCAGAGAAGGTAGTCAGCAGCCATTAAGGTCAAGGCCATACTGGAAGGAGAAACCCCATTTGAGCTTGTAGTCCGGTGTCTGAGGAAGCCAGAGACGCTGCAAAAGCAAGCCGAGGCCCCCAGAGGCTGGTCTATGTGGTGAGGAACCTGTTCTTAGTTTTGGGGTCTGAGGACCAAGGCATGTCCCCCAGGATGTCTCAGAAGCAGCTCAAACTCATGTGTAACCTCAGTTCTCTACCCGCCTGCATAGGCCTCCTATTCCAATCCTGCCCCACCCACCCCATCTCGGCGGGGCTCCACCCTCTCCCCAGCTTCGAATGCCAGGTCTGGGACTCTCCCTCCCCACCACTCCCACTTGACCAACACCAAGTCCTGTCCTCTGTAAGGTCCCCAGTTGCTCTTGAATTCCCTGCCCCTCCCCATGCCTGCTGCCCTGCTGTGCAAGCCACCTCCTCTGCCAATGGACTACTCCAGGCAAGCGCTCAGCCTCTCCCTGGACCGGTGTGCATGGTCTCCAACGGGCTGCCTTTGGTCCCTAGAGGAACAGAGATGGGCAAAAGCCCTGGGTGAGGCTGGAGGCTGCCCAGCTCTACCACAAAGTAGCCATGCAGATCCACACACGACTTCTCTGTCGCTTGTAATCTGTGACTGATTTCTCAGGTGGCAGACAGCTAATAATAATAAGCTTCATTCCCTAATCACACCCGACAGCCAGGTGCAGTGCTAGTATTTTATATAATTTAACCAGCAGAACAACACTGAGGCTGGTACCACCACTATTTTATTGTTTTCAATATATTTTTATTGATTTCAGAGAGGGAGAGGGATAGAGATAGAAATATCAATGATGAGAATCATTAATTGGCTGCCTCCTGCATGCCCCCAACTAGGGACCAGACCGGCAATCAGGGCATGTGCCCGTGACCGGAATCAAACCTGGGACCCTTCAGTCCCCAGGCTGACCCTCTATCCACTGAGCCAAACCAGCGAGGGCAACTACCTCCATTTTATAGATGAGGAAAGTGAGGCATCGAGAAGCTACGTAACTTGGCCCCTGATTACACAACTACTATGTAGAGCCGGGATTCAAACCCAGGTCTGACCCAGCCCACACTCTGCTGGTGTGAGAATTTTAGGGCGCTGGGACCACCCAGAGCTCCCCATTCCTTGATTGACAGTCCCTCACCCCTTTCATGCATAGGAGGTTATGAACCTTCTGCCTCTACTCCTGGCAGCGCGGATAAAAAGCCTGCGAGTTGGCGGCAGCTGCTGAATGTCCTGCATTCCCAGCACAGTAAGTACCAGGCGCAGTTCAGCTGTGCCTGGCCCCGCGCAGGGCTGCTGGCTGGCCAGCACTGCCCTGGACCGGAACCAAGCCACTGGGAAATGGCCCCAAGCTGGGCATGTACACAGTGTCCGTGACCTTGGGCTTCTGAAATGCCCTATTTCCCAGCAAGGTGAGGAGTGCTGAGAGGCTGTCAGCACACCTTGACCTAGCATCATTCCACAATGGGGACAGGAGACTCTGGCGCTGAAATCAAAGCGTTAACCCTGGGGCTGCTCAGGTGGATCTGAATGCCTGTGAGCCACCATTGCTAAATGTCAGGACCTGAACGGGGACAGAAGAGATGGTGCTGGATAGGCCATGGACCCAGGGAGGAAGGCACTGGGGGGGAAGAGGGGAGGTAAGCAGGCCTGGCTGGCAATCGAAATGCTTGGCAGGATGCCAGCTCTGCACTGTTTGGATCTTGCTGTCAGGTAAGAAATGAAGGGTTTGGGAAGGTACCAGAGCACTAGGAACGTTCGGACTTATGGTTCAGAGGCTGCCTGTTTTCCTTCCTTTGGGAGATGGGGCCGAGTTGTAGGACGGGTCCCAGACAGTGCAGGCTTTAGGGCTGCGCTGACCCCGTGTGGTCTGAGGGAGCTGGACCAAGCCTGTAACCTGCCTGGTGAAGAAGGGCTTCCCCTCCGTCAGGCTGTCAGCGGCAGTCCTCACAGCCACCTCCAGGACCCAAAATACGACTGCGAGTGTCACCTCAGCCTCCCTCTCCTTTGCTCACTCTGCTCCAAGCGACCTTTTCACTACCTTCTCTCCACACACAAAATGTGGGCCTTTGCTCCCAGTGTCCCTGGGTGTATGCAACTTCAGGTATCTGCCCAAACACACCAATGGATGTGTTGTTTTCAGACTATCCTACTCCAAATGGTAACTCCTGCCCTTGATTTTTCTCTGGGACATGTATCCCCACCCATCACACAAAATAGGGTTTATCACCTGTCTCCACCCATTAAACTTTAAACCCACAAGGACAGAGATTTTGTTTTGTGTTCTTTTTCAATCCTCACCCGAGGAAGGTGTTTTCTTTGGTGATTTTAGAGAAAGTATGGTGGCAGGGGCTTGGGAGAGGGGGAGAGAGGTGAGAGGAGAGAGAAACATCAATATGAGAAATGATCAGTTGCCTCCCAAACTGACCAGATTTTTATAATTTAAAAAATTTTAAATGTCGTTTGCTTTTAGAGATTTTGTCTTTTATGCACTTCCATTTCCCCGTTGCCCAGCAGTGCCTTGCAGGCTCGCCTGGAGGAAAGGATCCAACTGGGCATAAAACCCTAAAGCGTGCCTGACACACAGTAGGCTCTTAGGGCTGCCTAAAAATTGCATGAACTTGGTGGCTTCAAACAAGAACATAACCTCACATCCTGGAGGCCAGAGTCCCACATCAAGGTGTCGGCTCTCAGGGAGAACCTCCCCGCTTTGGTGGCTGCAGGCTGAACTCCAACCTCTGCCTGTCTGCACGTGGCCTTCTCCTTGTGTCTGTGTGTCTTACGATGGCATTTGCAAGTGGACGGAGAGGCCACCTGGCTAGTCTAGCACAATCTTATCTTGAGAGCCGTAACTTACACCTGTGAAGACCTTTTTCTAAATGTCACGTTGACAGGATCCGGGGGTTCGGATCTGGAATATCTTGTTGGGGACCAGCATTCAACCCACTATGGTATTCGATAGTAATTATCACACGAATGGGTTTCCAGCGGGAAGAAGCAGAAGACCTGGCCAGCAGAAGGGAGGAGAAGAATGTAGTCCTTTGGAGCCAACTCTTGCTTTTTGTGTGACTATGTGAGCTTGATCAAGTCACTGAACTCCCCGAGTCTGTTTCCTCATCATGAAAGTGGGGCAACTGCTGCTGGATCTGAGCTGTAAGGTTAAGCAACGTACATGGAGTCCTCTTAGCACAGTTCCTGGCAGTAGGAGGTTTTCAGGGGCACTTCTGCCAACTTGCACGCTCTGAGGATTCTTGTGAGGTGCAACTAAGATACTGAAAGTGAAAATGCCCTATAAACTGTGCGGTACGTTATCAATTCAGGGATTAAATAATTCAATGTAAAAATACTAATAACTGCCCAGCCAGCATGGCTCAGTGGTTAAGCGTTGACCTATGAATCAGGAGGTAACATTCGATTCCCTCCCTCCCTCTTTCAGGGCACATGCCTGGGTTGCAGGTTCAATCCCCAGTGGATCTCTCATCATTGATGTTTCTATCTCTCTCTTCCTCTCCCTTCCTCTCTGATATCAATAAAAACCTATTTTTTTATAAAAAGAATAGACTTAAAAAAAAAAACATACCAATAACTGATGCATCAAGACACATGGGAAATGTCCCTCATCCACAAATGCTCCCCAACAATAATGAGATGACAAATCTGGCTCCAAAGGAAGATCCTTTACTGAGACCTACTGGAAACTTCTCAGTCCTGGACTCAAATTCACTGCACCCGGCTGGCAGCTGACGCTGAGCTAGGTAACAGCTCCACAGTGGCAAGAACACCCCCACCGACGACGACACCCAGCTAACTTCATGACTGATGCGCGCGTGAACGTACTCAGGGTCTCTGGCCCATCTTCTTCAGCGTTCGATTGAGCTGGAAGAGAAAGAAAGGAACGGTAAGCCTTGTCCTCCGGCTGCGTGATCACCAGGCCCAAGACTTCCAGGCCGGCCTCTGAAGTCAGGGAGGGGGGCTCGGATGTGAGTGGGGGTGGGGGCAGTTACTGTGTAAAGGCCCAGAGAGCCCTCCACCGGACATTCACGGGCCCGCTCACAATTCTTTCACATCGTTCTTCTCCCCGCCTTCACACTCAGCACACA
Organism: Lasiurus borealis; assembly: GCA_004026805.1. Classification (NCBI taxonomy): domain Eukaryota; kingdom Metazoa; phylum Chordata; class Mammalia; order Chiroptera; family Vespertilionidae; genus Lasiurus; species Lasiurus borealis. The sequence continues at coordinate 22,104 of PVJN01023558.1, read as the reverse complement.
CACACCTTCCCCGCACTGTTCTGCCCGGTTTATACACAGGAAAGGGAGTCAGGGGCTAGGCTTGCCAGAGCTGCATCACTACCCTCAGGAGCCGGTGGCCTGGACCACAGCGGTGCAGTGACCTCTGCTGGAGGACTCGAAAGCACCAGGACAAAGAGACCCAATACCCAGCAGTGTCTGGCCCGACCCACAGGGCCTCTCCGAGGGCGACAGGGAATGCACCGGGTCTGGCAAAACAGAGCTGCTCCCTGTCCCTCCTGCGGAACTGGCCGGACCTGTCTAAGCGGCAGAGTAACTGCCAAATGGGGAGGGATGTGAGAGCAGCAGTGAATCCACCCATATTAGGAAATACTAGGGAGGGAGACGAGGCTGCTGGCCATCCGCAGAGGGCGATCTTGGAAAGAGAGGCTCCAGGGAAGGCTGACACAGCAACTCCTACAGGCCCAACCCACTCCCCAACCCTCAGCGGCTAGCCGGTCCAGCCCAGAAACTTAAAGGGCTGGTTTGGGGCTTTCTAGAAAAGAAAAAGATGAAAACTCCCCCCTGGTTCCTAACTTCTGTCCCCAGCCCGGACACCTCTGTCAGACCTCTCACCTCCTCAAACTTATGAATCTGCCGGATGAAAAAGTCCCCGTAGCGCCTGGCCACTTTGGTGTCTGCGATGTGGATCATGTCCTGTGGGAGAAGCAGAGGCAGATAAAAGCAGGACGGTGGACCACTTCCATGCCCGCAGAGAACCGCGATGCTGATGGCTAGATAAACCTGAAAGTGCTTCTCCAGTTAATAGCAGCTCTTTGTAGATGACTGATTTTTGTTTTCTTCTTGCTAACTCATTATTTTTACTTTGAAGTCTTTGCCAATGAACTTGAATCTTTTGGCAATTAGAAACATTTAAAGCAGCATTTCATTCTCATACGCGGGTTGCAAATGAGCCCAGATTTTACATTTTGTTCTCAAGCTCAAAATGTCTTGTCAAACACCATACCTGTAAGTTCCTACATACTCCACCTTAAGACCCAAGAACTTTCTGAGTCTTTGACAGGATTTTTTCAAGTCAGGGTTGGGGAAAAAGTACCCCCACCCTCCCACCCCAAAAGCAGTATTTTGCCAAAGATAAACCTGAACCAGGAAGAGGAACAATAAAAACAAAACATGCAGTTTAAACCTTTTCCATTCGGGACTGAGTCATATTATAGTTAATTTAACCTAAATATAATTTCAAAGCAAAATCTTATTAATTATAACCAAGCTGCTAATTCTTGGGAAGAAGTGTTTTATTGAAGACTATCCAGGTATTTGGGACTAGTTCGAATCACTAAGATATCCCACAGGTTACTGATATTGCCAAACAATGTGCATATGTAAGCCACTGGGAATAAAGTGAAAAAAACTTTAGGTAGTTGATGTGACACCACAAGGGACCAGCAATTTTGATTTTTAAAAGCATGATTGAAAACACACTGAAACAAAACAACAACAAAGAGGAAAACACATAGAAAAACTTTCCCCTACTGACGTGTTTCTTCTTCTGGTGAGTCTGTTCATGTCAAAGACAGCTGAATTCTGACAAACACCAAGTCTTGCAAAAGCCATAAACTCTAAATGAGAGGATTATGTTTAACGAGATGAGCTTTCAAAAACAAACTACCCAGGCCAGCCAGTGTGGCTTGGTGACTGAGCACTGACCTATGAACCAGGAGGTCACAGGCTGGATCGTACAGAAGGCAGCTGATCGATGGTTCTCTCTCATCACTAATGTTTCTCTCTCTCTCTCCCTCTCCCCTCTACTCTGAAATATTAAAATAATTTTTTTTTTAAAAAAAGCACTCTCTACCCAAACTGACCTGGCAACACAAGAGAATATGTTCACACAAAAACGTGTATGGAAATATTCATAACAGTGTTATCCACAATAGATAAAGAGTTAAAACTCAATTATTTATCAAATAATTAACAAAATGTGATTCAGCCATAAAAAGGAAAAAAGTCTTGAGACGTGCTACAACCTGGAAAAAACTTAAAAATATGCTCAATGAAAGAAGCCAAACACAAAAGGCCACGTGTTTTATGATTCCATTTATATGAACTGTTAGGAACAGACACATCCAGAGACAGAAAGCAGATTACTGGTTTACCGGAGATTAGGTGAATCGGGAATGACTGCAGGGAGTTTCTTTTTGGAGATAATGGAAATATTGTGGAATTAGTGAAGATGGTTACACAACATTGTGAATATATTAAGTCATCTAGAACACTGTCAAAAAAGGAATGATGCTTAGATCAACACACTTTCTTAAAACAACTAAAAACGCAGAATAAATTAAATCTCCTTAAAGCATCAAAGAGTTGAGAAGAGAATGAAGAACCATTCCTTAAGCAAAGCACAGAAGCCCCGTGTGTGCGGAGGGCATTTGCTAATCCTAGAAAATGTGGACAGAGGAGATAAAGCGAGGCCAGGGCCAGTCTAACAGAGACCCTCCTTCTAATGCTGGTACCCTAATGCTGGTACCCTAAAGGGCTCCATCCTCAAGCGAAAAGCAAGTCAGAAGAGACCTGCCATCCCACTCCTGACACCAAGCGATGCTCTCCAAGAGCGGAGCGGCGAATAAAGAAAGAAAAACGACCCATCCTGAGACATCAGAAACAGTGATTCTTCTGAAAATCTGCGGCCTAAGCTTGCCGCCTGGCTGATCCAGGGAACCAGTCTTGTAAGCTCAGTCTATTTTGGTTCCAGACCAGTAACATCTCTAGGCAACTTTTAAGAGGGAAAAAACAAATAACCTCTAGAGAAATGAATATTCACCCTAGCCTTCAAAGAATGTCAACAAATAGTTTTTCAAGGTCAAATGAACCCTCTATCATAAAACATACTCAAGCACATAAGGACACACTGCACCATGAGCAAGAATTACAGAAAGCAAGAAATAGAGCTGAAGAGATTAATTAGGGATAGAATGATCAGTCAAAACAAAATTATCCAGAGTAAAAGACACAAAAAGTTGGAAGAAGGGTTTAAGAGACATAGAGAACAGAGTGAGGTCTGCATACATAAATAAGATTGAGAGAGAGAGAGAGAGAACAAAAAATAAAGTATAAACTTGTGAGTGTATACATATGGGTGAAGCAAAGGGGGAAGTGATGTTTTATAGAAAAAACAATTCTAGGAATCTAGCATATTATAAGTTGGGGGGGGACTCAATTAAGAAAACAAAATAAATTACTTCTTTAAAAAGCCTCACTAGGATATTAAAATGTCCAACTTTAACTTAAAATCCCAACAGGGAAAACCAATACTGTTCCTCAACCCTCCTCTCCACCAGAGAGGAAACCACCGCTTTATTGATTGTGCACACACAAGCGTAAGTAAGGCTCAAACACCCAAAACCAAAAACGTAAATGGACCATTGACAGCTACCCCATACAGCCACATGTGCACTCTTTGCAATAGCCAAAACCACCCAAATATCCATTAGCAGCAAGAATGAAAAAGAAAAAAAAAAGGTAGATATTGACCAGAGTGATGAACATGAATGAACTATTGCTACATGCAACACTGATGTGATTTTCTCAAATGTAACGTTGAACAGAAGAGGCTGGACACAGAAAGAGAACGTATCGACGCTGGCACAATCTGGCTCGGTGGAGAGAATGTTGGCCAGTGGACAGAAGGGTCTCAGGTTCAATTCCGGCCAGGGCACATACCTCGGCTGCAGGCTCAATCCCTGGCCCTGCAATCTCTGGTCGGGATGCGTATGAGAGGCAACCAATCAATGTGTCTCTCACATGGATGCTTCTGTCTATGCTCCTCCCTTCCACTCTCTCTAAAAACCAATGGAAAAATATCCTCTAGTGAGGATTAACAATAAAAAAAGGATCACATACACTATAATCTATCTCTATAAAACCCTAATTTGAAAACAGACTGAACAGTGGCACGGAACAACTTGTTGCTATGATGTACGCTGACCACTAGGGGGCGCACGCGGAACATGGCGGGTATTGGCCATGGCAGGATGGTGGAGCAGGTGAGCGAGGGTGCCAGACCAAGGCAGGGCGCTGGTCGCTGTCATCAGGGAGAGAGCTTCTGGTGGTTACTGAGAATTCTTTGCTGCGCCATCCCCACCAGCACTGGTGCCTGCTGCTGGTGCCGGCCCCACCCACTTGGCACCATCAGTGGGTGCGAGCGGGGCTGGCCATTGGTGCATGGGAACAGTGGCGGAAGGAATGGGGCTGTGGACAGACAGGGGACCAGGAGCCATGGTGGGAGGGGCTGGGTGGGGATTTGGAGAATGGGCCAAGACCTGCCCCTGTACCCACCACAGTCCTGCCCACAGTTCCTTTCCAGGTGCACGAATTCGTGCACTGAGCCCCTAGTTCCATTATAAGAAGTTCAGGCTCCCTCAGCCTAAAATGGTCTTCAATCAATATTTGCTTGGCCAATTTCCTCACCTACTTCAAGTCCTAACTTCAATTTCACTTTCTCTACAAAGCTTATCCTGAGCACCTTATTTAATACTGCAACTGTGCCTTTTATTTTATTTTTTTAAGAATTTACTTCTCTTCCCCCCTCCTCTCCCATTTATTTATTGATTTTAGACACAGGAAAGACTGAGAGAGAAACATCAATTTGTTGTTCCACTTATTTATGCATTATTGGTTGATTCTTATATGTGCTCTGAAGAGGGATTGAACCCACAACCTTGGTGTATTGGGACAATGCTCTAACACCGTGGTCAGCAAACTGCGGTTCAAAAGCCACATGCGGCTCTTTGGCCCCTTGAGTGTGGCTCTTCCACAAAATACCACGGCCTGGGCTAGTCTATTTTGAAGTTTAAGTTTAAAAAATTTGGCTCTAAAAGAAATTTCAATTGTTGTACTGTTGATATTTGGCTCTGGTGACTAATGAGTTTGCTGACCACTGCTCTAACCAACTGAGCTACCCAGCCAGGCTGTATGTAAGCCATGCTTTCCACCACCACTGCCCTGACTCCATACCACTTGGCAACTTCTAATTTTTTGCTTAATTACAATGCTTACTGTCTATTCTTTATTTTACTTTTATTTTTTTAATATATATTATTGATTTTTTAGAGAGGAAGGGAGAGGAATAGAGAGTTAGTAACATCAATGAGAGAGAGTCATCAATCAGCTGCCTCCTGCACGCTCCTCACTGGGGATGTGCCTGCAACCAAGATATCAGAATCGACCCCGGGACCTTTCAGTCCACAGGCTGACGCTCTATCCACTGTGCCAACCCGGTTTTGGCATGTCTATTCTTTAAAATTAGAACGTTCGCGAAACTGCAGAAATAGTTGTTGATGTTGTTCACCAATGTATCCCAAATGCCCACAACAGTGACTGGAGGACAGTGGAAGCTTAATAAATATTGTTGATCTTGTCCATCAATGCACCCCAAATGCCCTAGCCCGAGGGGCGAGCCATACCTTGTCGATGTAGAAGTCAACCTCGGAGGCCGACTGAAACTCGCCGTCCAGGGCCGAGATGCCGCTGGTCCACACCAGGTTCTTCATCTTGTGCTTGAAGACCAGCAGCTGGATGCGGAACTCCTGCTCCGTGAGGTCCAGGAAGCCGGCCAGCTTGGCCACGGGCATCGTGGTGTAGAGCTTGAGGAAGCTGCGGATGGTGGAGAGCTGGGCCTGCTGCTGCACCTCATCCGAGAACACCTTCAGCTGCTGCAGGAAGGGCTCCTTGTGGTAGTTGGGGTGCACATTGTCATAGTTGGGGACCACGGGCGACAGGAATTTGGGGCAGGAATAGCTGAAAAGCTCCTCGTAGACCTGCGGGTCGCCCTTCTGCATGCGCAGCATCTTATCCCCGTATTTCTCGCGCAGCTGGAGGTGAATGCTCTCATCGATTCGCATGGGGTACATGGTGAGGGCGATGGCCAGCAGCGCGTGCATCTGCTCGTTCTGCTTATTGATCTGGGGGGGGAGGGTGAGATTGGAGGGGGGTCAAAAGAAATGGACTTTCTGAGTGCCCACCATCCTCAGCACACTTCACAGATCCTTGCCTTTCCCCTGCGTCTTGCGCCACTCAGTTAACTTTCCCGAGGCCTTCCCCAAGCTTCTTCTAGCTCTAGTCAATGCCGATCTACTTCCGGGTCCTCTTAGCTGTCTCCTGGATTCTTTCCTGGTAACTCTGTCTCTCCTGTCTGCCACACTCATTACTAGCAGGACAAGCCTCCCACACCAGTTATATCAATTCACCCAGAAACCTTTGATGGCACCTTAATGCCTATGCAACAAAGACTAAGTACTTCAGCGGGGTAATGAAGGTTACCCCAGCATCTTAAAACCCAGTATGACTAACTTCTGCTCTCTAGCCAAAACGGTTTACTGTGCTGCCACACTTCCAAGTCCCCATAGCTTTGCTCTGCCTAAAAGCTCCTTCCAATTCTATGCATGTCCTTGGAGCCATCTACCCCCATGCAAACCGCTTGAGCACAATACCCTCATCATCCAACTCATTTTTAAACACCCACAGCCCAGAGCACACTCGGCGAGTTGTTGCTGAGTAAATAAGTGTAGGCACTGATGGGAATCAACTGGGGTTAAAGGCACTGTCCTTATCAAAGTGTTCATGATCTGAGTTAATAGACATAAGAAAAAACTCCTAGAGTAGGCCAGCCATAAAGAAATTATTGTAATACACATCAACAAGTGAATCTAAAAATCAAGAGAAAAAAATAACAAAAATAAATCATTGTGCTGAAAAAGTACACTAAAACCGCAAAAGACTGGATGGCATTTACCAAAACCAGTCAGAAGCCCCCTTACCATCTCATACTTGTAGGTCGTCCTCTGGAACATGCTCTTGGTCCTCTGGATGTAAAGGAGGATGTTGGCAAAGACCCGGATGGCATCCTGGTAGCGACGCATCATCAGATATGCAAAACCAACGTAATAGTATGTGGTGACCTGGCACTCGGGCACACGGGAGTACATGCTCTGTGGAAGCAAGTGGAAGAAGCAGCCGTGAGGCCCTAAACCAACTCATCCCAGGTAGGCTCTGGAAGTGAATGGGGCCTCGTGTCAGCTGGAGTCAGAAGCTCCATTTACCAATTGGTTAAGTACCTGAGGCCTCCGTTTTCTTAGCTGTGACAAAGGGACTGGACCGAGTGACCCCCAAATCTTTCAGCTAAACACTCTACGCCTCAGTTGTATATTCTTCCTTGCTTTCTACTCCTTGCTTTTGTAAGTCCCAAAAAGGAACAGATAGAAGACAGGCACATGAGTTAACCCAAAAGGCATCGATTTTTATGTGGCTAGGCAGAACAATCACAATTAATCATATTATACTTATACCACCTTAGAACTAAGTCTTTTGTAAATTAAGGCTAGTGAAACTTGAATAGTAAATACGGCCATTATGATTCTGTTTTGGAAAAATCAAAAGATGACTGAATATTTTAAGTAAACACCGAGAGAAACCACCTTGTCCGGGTTCAGATTTTCACTGCAGTGGGTTCCCGGTTCTCCATTTTCACTGGCCTAGGGAGGTGGATCCTTTCACCGCCCTTGGATTTGCCCGAACAGATGCAGACGGGCCGAGGAAACCGTTCATTACCTTCTTGTTCAGTTCGATGTTCTCCAGCACCTTGATGGCCTGGTAGTAATCCCCCAGCAGCGAGTGCAGGCGCAGAAGGCCCACCAGGCTGAAGTAGCCCAGCATCTTGTAGAGGGAGTGCCGGCCATACTCCCCGGCCACGCTCTCGGGGTCACCTGAGGGAGACAGACACTAACGCTGCAGCAGAGAGAGGTAAGGAAGGCAGGCCTGAACCGTGAATGTCACTCAGTAAACTTCACTCACTGCCAGCCTCTACAGCAGTGGTTCTCAACCTTTCTAATACTACAGTTCCTCATGTTGTGGTGACCCCCAACCATACTTCATAACTGTAATTTTGCTATTGTTATGAATTATAATGTAAACACCTGTTTTCCGATGGTCTTAGGCAACCCCTGTGAAAGTGTCATTTGACCCCCAAAGGGGTCGCGACCCACAGGTTGAGAATGGCTGCTCTATAGCTTCCTACCACAGGGAATAACTCTGCCTTCGAAGGAATACCAGGAAATAGCATGCCTGGCTTTAGGCTAATCTTAACGTTACCTACAGTTGGGTGGAGGGTAGCAGTTCTGTTATTTTTTACTTTGTGGTCCTAACACATCTGAGAATATGAGATTCTTTCTCACCAAGACCCCCCTTTTCAGGAAGCTCACAAGCTCAAAGGGAAGGGAGAGAGATAGAAAGTCAGAAACATCGATGAGAGAGAGACATCGATCAGCTGCCTCCTGCACGCCCCACTGTGGAGATGTGCCCACAAGCAAGGTACATGCCCCCAACCGGAATCGAACCCAGTCTACAAGCCAACGCTCTATCCACTGAGCCAAACTGGTCTCGGCTCTTTCTTTCTTTTTTAAAATATATTTTATTGTTTTTCCACAGAGAGGAAAGAAGAAGGATAGAGAGCTAGAAACATCGATGAGAGAGAAACATCAATCAGCTGCCCCCTGCACACTCCCCACTGGGGATGTGCCTGCAACCAAGGTACATGCCCTTGACCAGAATCGAATCTGCGACCCTTCAGTCCACAGACCAACGCTCCATCCACCGAGCCAAACCGGTTTTGGCATGTTTTCTTAATAACACTAAGATGCTATTTGCATTTACTACTGAGTTGTAATTTACACCAATAATGCAAAAACAATGCCAGGTAAAACTACTGACAACTTGGCATAAATGAGGCAGTGGCACCAAACTGTACCTAGTCATTGTATTCTTTGACACCACACACTTGCAGTAAAAAATATATAAAGATATATAGCAGCTTTTCCACAAAACACCATTTTTACTTGAAAAAAAGAAAAACTATGGTCATTTAGATTTAGGTATTTAGCAGCCATTTTCTCAAAAATGAATGAAGTCAGCATGTTACATTTCAATGAAAGTAACTGACAGTGTTGGCTACCAAAGAAAAATCTGAGTTTTTTAAGCAAAAATTAGACTTTTATAAAACTCGTATCTTAAAAAAACAAAAACAAAACAAAACAAAAAACTTCTATCTGCCACTATGAGCTCAACCACTTCCAAATAAAGGCTTGTCTGATGAGGTTTACAGCAAAAATAACTGATTTTTTAAAAATTGTATAACAAAAAAAACAAAAAACAAAAACAAATAGTGTCAACATTTGGAAAGTTTTACAACTCAATGAACCAATATTTTACAAAATCATACATGTGCAAAAGACCCATTCAAGCTGGAGAAACCAGTGAAATTTTTTTTTATCCTCATCAGAGATATTTTTCCATTGCCTTTTTTTTTTTTTTTTTTGGACAGTGTAAGGGAGAAGGAAAGAAGAAAGACTGATGTGAAAGAAACACATTAATTGGTTGCCTCCTGAACAAGCTGGACCGGGGAAGATCCTGCAACTAAGGTTCATGCCCTTGATCAGAATTGAACCGGGACCCTGCATTCCACAGGCCGATGCTCTATCCAGAGCCAAACTGTGTAGGGCAGCCCTCGCCAGCTTGGCTCAGTGGATAGAGTGTCAGCCTGTGAACTGAAGGGTCCCAGGTTCGATTCTGGTCAAGGGCATGTACCTTGGTTGCGGGCACATCCCCAATAGGGGTGTGCAGGAGGCAGCTGATCGATGTTTCTCTCTCATCAATGTTTCTAAGTCTCTCTCTATCCCTCTCCCTTTCTCTCTGTAAAAAAAAAAAAAAAAAAAAAAAAAAAAAATCAATAAAATATATTAAAAACAAACAAAAAAAACCTCCCTTACCCAACAATTATCTTTGTGAGGCCAGATTCCCCTCAACTTACTTCAACCAAATCAGCATATTGCAATAGAGTGAAAACAGGAACAGAAATGAGAACACATTCTCTTCTAGAAGCCAGACACTGAAGAGATTTGTAAAAATGCCTCTTTTCAATGAAAAACAAACCAACCAAGAAACTTATGTACATTAACTATAATTTTCTCAATCTATAAAGAGTGCAAAGTGGTCCTGACACCAAAGATTTAGAAAAGTGTGTGATCTTAACAAAGGCTCTGGAGAAACAGTAGGAATGCTTGTAAATGCACATCCCAGTGCTGGTTCCGTCTGCCAGCCAACCGCCGAGCCCCGTGGCCCCCAACTTTGGCACTCAGTTACGACTCACAACCAGAGAGAACAACAGCCCACCGCTAGGAGGCGGACACCCCTCCACACTTCCTGCGGCCTCCGTTCACGGGGAACAGATGGCCGGCAGCGCTCACCTCCGCTCGTGTACACCTCCAGCTGCCGGTTGATGTTGGACTTGTCTACCAGGGAGTGAAGGACATTGAGGACACTGTGAACATTCCAGATTTTGGGATTGGAACGAAGGAAGTCAATCTCCTCCTCTGACTTCTTGGCGGTCTTACAGCGGTACTGGCTAAACGACTGGAACTGTGGGAAAGAAGAGGAAGAGGCAGCAGTGGCATTAAGTCCAAGGTGACAGCCCACATGAACAATGCAGAAGACGAGGCGATGCCAGGACTCCAGACTGGAGCAAGGTGAGGGTGAGAACACTCCCACTCACGCTAAACCTCTCCACACACTATTTGCTTTTTCAGAGCCATCTCTGATTAGCTGTGAATTTTGTTCATTACTAAATGTTAGTTGTTCTACAGCCAAGTAAAAATCTCTAAGATTAGAAGTAGTTTGTGAAAAAACAAACAAAACAAAACAAACACCAAAGGTACAACATTCATTTTGGAGTCAGATACAGCCTAAAGTTATTTAATATACCTGAGCTCCACAATGCAGTTAATCTGACCACCACAATCAGGTGGTTTGTAACAGATTTTTAAAAAAATGTATTTTATTGATTTTTTTACAGAGGGGAAGAGAGAGGGAAACATCGATGAGAGACATCCATCAGCTGCCTTCTGCACACCCCCTACTGGGGATGTGCCCACAACCAAGGTACATGCCCTTGCCCGGAATCGAACCTGGGACCTTTCAGTCTGCAGGCCGACGCTCTATCCACTAAGCCAAACCGGTTTCGGCTGTAACAGATTTCTATTCATATGTGGCTTTGTATATGAATGATGATGTGGTGGAGAGAGGGTAGGTATCTGTGTGTGTGTCATCCAATCTAAATCATCTCTGTACCAAAGCCATAAGGCCCACATAGGGGTCATGCCACAGGTATTTGGAGCAGTGGTTCTACCCGATCAGCACAGGGCTGGCTCCAAGAATCACCCAGAGAATAGCATAAGAGATCATCTGCTCAATCATAATTTTCAAAAAGCACCCCGGTTGATTCTGGTGCACACTCTGGTTTGCAAACCAGTGACCTCGAAAGGCTCTAAGTCCTAGATGATCTAAGATTGCTCTTCAATTCTAAAGCATTATCTTCGTCTAAGAGTGGAGAAAAGGCAATCATCTTACCTAATAATAGACAAACATGTAAATTGACCATACTGCCACTATATACGCAGCCAATCAGAAGTGAGTATGCAAATCAACCAACAAAGCTGTGGGGTTAATTTGCATATGCAGGCAAGGAGCAGTGGGGCAGGGTGGGAGGCAAAGCCTGCTACAAGGCTACAAGGCAGGGAGAGAGGGGAGGGGAGGCTCGGAGGGAGCTACAGGACTGAGGACTTGGCGGCTCCCGGGCAACGGGGAGTGAAGCCAGGGGAAGGAAAGCCTGTTCTCACACAAATCTTTGTGCAAGGGGCCTCTAGTAAATTAATAAAATCAAGATAATCTAATAGAAACATAGACTAAGGATAATTGATGACCAGTTCAAAAAAAAAAAACAGGATTTGCCTATTAACAGGGAAAATGCTCAATCTCTTTAGTTGTCAGATAAATATAAACTAAAATGAGATTTTTGTTCCTTTTTTATCAAATTGACAAAAATTATACAGACCAATAACATCCAGTATAGAAAGTGTGCTCACCAAAGCTGCTGGTAGTCATATAATTTGATACAGCCTTTTGGGAAAGCAATGTATTACTATTTATTAAAATTCAAAGCGATTGAAATGTTACATATCCTTAATGTGACTGTGTATATTCTGTCATATTTCATTGATTATACAAGTAAAATTGGTACATTTATTGTATGTCATTTATATGTCTGTAAAGTTGATTTTAAAAAATTCGGTGTGGCTGATGGTAGGAGTGTCATCCCATACTGAGAGAGGCAACCAATCGATGTTTCTCTCACATATGGATGTCTGTCATCTCCTTTGCCCTTTCTCCACAAATCAATGAAATCTCCTCGGAAGAGGATTTAAATATATGTATACATATAAAATCTAATAAAGAGGGAATATTCTAATTGCTGCCATGCCCTCAAAGATGGCAGCACCCAGTCCCCTCAACCCCTCACTTCCCCAGGGCTGGCCTGAGGCACAGGCAAGCCTTTGGTTTTGGCTGCCCAGAGGCCCAGGGCCAGCCCAAGGCTCAGGTAGGTAACCAGGGCTGGCTGAGGCTTGCACTGCAGGCAGTGACAGCAGCAGAGATGTGATAGAGGCTTTGCCTTCCCCTGATCGCTGGGTCACCTCCAATTTTCATGCACCAGGCCTCTAGTGTGTGTGTGTGTGCGCGCGCACGCGCGCGTGTGCACACATTTAAATATATTTGTGTCATTTCAGAGATGAAGGGAGAGGAAAAGAGAGATAGAAATATCAAGGATGAGCCCTAGCTGGTTTGACTCAGTGGACAGAGCACTGGCCTGCAGACTGAAGGGTCCCAGGTTCGATTCTGGTCAAGGGCACATACCCAGGCTATAGGAGTGACCCTCAGTAGGGGGCATGCAGAAGTCAGTCGATCAATGGTTCTTTCTCATCACTGATCTCCCTCCCTCTGTCTCTCCCCCTCTCTCTCTCCTCCCCGCCCTCTCTCCTTCTCCCCCTCTCTGAAATAAATAAAAATATATATATTTTTAAAAAAGCCCTAGTCAGCTTGGCTCAGTGGATAGAACGTCAGCCTGCAGATTGAAGGGTCCCAGGTTTGATTCCAGCCAAGGGCACATGCCTGGGTTGTGGGTTCAATCCCCAGTGGGGGGTGTGCAGGAGGCAGCCAATCAATGATTCTCTCTAATCATTGATGTTTCTTTCTTTCCTTCTCCCTTCCTCTCTGAAATCAATAAAAAAAAATTAAATTAAATTAAAAAAAGGAAACATCAATGATGAGAGAGAATTACTGATTTGTTGCTTCCTGCATAACCCTCACTAGGAATCAAGACTGCAACCTGGGCATGTGCCCTGACCAGGAATTGAACCGTGACCTCCTTGTTCATAGATCAATGCTCAACCACTAAGCCACATTGGTTGGGATGAATACACACACAGAGAGTGCCCAGATTATTATGACCTCTGAACGAATAATCTGGCCACTCAGTGCATATCCTATATGATAAAAGGCTAATATGCAAATTGTCCCTTTGACCAATAGGCAGGCTGGCTAACCGCCCATGTCCCCTCCCCCTGGCCAGGCTGGCCGGACCCCTCCCATGCACAAATTCATGTACTGGGTCTCTAATATAATACACACTGGGTGGCCAGATTATTATGCATTCAGAGATCATAATAATCGGGCCACTAAGTGTATATATATTTAAAAAGCAAATATACTTCAACTACCAATTTTTATTTCTAATAATCCCTAGAGATATACCTATATGTTACACAGATATTCATGATTCAGTTTATACTAGTGAAAATAAACCCAAATGTTCACCACCAGGAGTGGTATATCCATATCCTGTATACAGCACAAAAAACTAGGCAGGTCTCTATACAGACATGTTACATGTTCCAAGTCATAGCAAAATACACAATATAATAAGACATCATTTTTTAATGAAGTATTTTTATACGTAAATGCCTGAGAAGCATTAATGTGGTGCTCAATAATTAGAAAGACAAACACTTTCCTTTTATCTGGTTTGAAAAAAAGAGATCTTAGTTTTAAAGAAACTGTCTGCCCCGTATCTGTCCGTTACGATTTCACTCAATTCGTCCCGGTCATCAAAAGGCAGTTTATTCTAGAGAGGCATAGTGACAATTAGAGCAATACTTAGCTCAATTTGTGTATCAGCCTCCCAAGAAAGAGATCTTAAAAAATACAGTATTCACGTATTTGCATATTACTTGTAGCAATAAAAATAAACAAAAAGTGGCAGGAAAGAGCCACGCACTCCATGAGGCATGTATCTAGCTAGGAGAGTCACCAGCCAGCCTTCACTGTCAGAAATGAGAGCACCATAAGCCCCTTAAGAAGAGAACATCAGCTACACCGAGAATTATGACTGACTTCAAGGGATGAAGAACCTTAGCACAGAGGATCCTCCATGACTTGCTACAAGTCAACAGGACCGCCAACCTTCTAAAATTATGCCACATTAGAGGTGGACACAAGCCAAGGAGTTAGAGACCGCAAACAAAGCTGGTGTGGTTTGTGGCCTGAACTCACAAAACCACTGAAGCCTCGTCTTGAGCAGGAAGCCTCTTTATGGCAGAGCCCTAGGAAGGTTTTCTCGGCTCACCAATCACAACACTTTAGGCAGCATTCACAAAGTCTCTTTGATCCATAGGGCTCAAATGACATCTTATTAAAAAAACAAATCCACCTGACTGGCATGGCTCAGTGGTTGAGTGTTGACCCAGGAACCAGGAGGTCGCTGGTTCGATTCCTGGTTGGTCAGGGCACATGCCAAGGTTGCAAGCTCAATTCCAGTAGGGGGCGTGCAGGAGGCATCCCATCCACGATTCTCTCTCATCATTGATGTTTCTCTTTCTCCCTCTCCCTTCCTCTCTGAAATCAATGAAGATATATTTTTAAAACAAACAAATAAACAAAAAACAGATTCCCCTGATATACCCAGTGTGAGCTGTATTATCCCCCAAAAGACACATGGAAAGAGATGTTTTTCCAAATTCTTTTATTTTGTTTTATAATGTACTAGATGCTCAGTGCATGAATTCGTGCACCAGTGGGGTCCTTGGACCTGGCCTGCAGGATCAGGCTGAAACTGACTCTCCAACATACCCCCAAGGGATCCTGGGTTGCAAGAGGGCACAGGCCAGGCTGAGGGACCTCAACAGTGCACAATCGGGGACACAGGAGGTTGCCAGCTGGGGAGGGACCACGGAAGAACTCCAGGGCATATCCGGCCTGACTCACTCAGTCCTGATCGGCTGGACCTCAGCAGCAAGCTAAACTACAGGTTGGGGCATCTACCCCCTGTGGTCAGTGCATGTCATAGGGAGCAGTTGAGCAGCCTTAGCATATCATTAGCATATTATGCCTTCACTGGTTGAACGGCCTACCCATCGACTGAACACTTAGCATACTAGGCTTTTTTTATATAGGATTTTATATTTTAAACAGTATTAGGCTAAAAGATGAAGTATGGTGATACTCACCACAACCAGACACATTATTTTGTGCCAAGCATTGAGCTAAAGCACATATACATAACCTACTCCCCTCCCCACCTCAACACACAGTTACCTTCCCAAAGATCCCTGATTTAGAGAAAGCAAAGGACAGTGTGATTAGTAATTTGCCCAATGCCCAGGGCTAGTGAAAAGTAAAACTTGAACTTTCACCCCAGTACTTTACGTCAGGCACAGTTCTCAGTAGAACATGAACAATAGCACTCTGAGGGGTACTATTGTTCAGTCCACAGGCCAACGCTCTATCCACTGGACCAAACTGGCTAGGGCTCATGCCCCTTTTTACTAACACAGCAATGGCAGTAACAGCGACTCCTTGCTCAAACCAGTTATTTAAAACGAGGCTAAGGGCTGACCAGATACCTGATAGATGAACTCATCAATGATATCCCAGAGCCACTGGTTGGGTAGTTCAAGGGGAGCAGGACCATCCGCATCTGCACAGAAGATCACAGAAAAGTCAGACTAGAAGCAAGGACTTTGCCCAGTTGGAGGGCTGCAGAGCACACTTTACAATTCTCTCTTAAAAAGACTAAGTCATGCCCTAGCCGGTGTGGCTTAGTTGGTTGGGCCTCGTCCCGTGCACAGAAATATTGCAAGTTTGATTCCCAGTCAGGGCACATGACCAGATTGTGGGCTTAATGCCCGGTAGAGGGGTGTGAAGGAGGCAGCAGATCGTTTCGCTTTCACGTCGATGTCTCTTTCGCCCCCTCACTCCCTCTCTCTAAAATCAATAAAAACATAACCTTGGTTAAAAAAAAAAAAAGTTGTGTATTTTCCATACTCTTCCTTGAAAATCTGTCTACCATCTCTCTTTTTTTTAAAGATTTTCTTCATTGCTTTTGAGAGAAAGAGAAATATCAATGTGAGAGCCAAACATCCATCATCTTTCTCCTGCAGGATTCCCATGGGGGACTGAGCCTGAAATCCAGGCATCAGGCACACCACCTGACCAGGAATTGAACCGGCAGCCTTTCAGTGCACAGGATGGGCCCAACTGAGCCACACTAGCCAGACCTAAAAAATCTTTAAAAAACTGTATATCATAA
Source organism: Lasiurus borealis (assembly GCA_004026805.1). Lineage (NCBI taxonomy): Eukaryota > Metazoa > Chordata > Mammalia > Chiroptera > Vespertilionidae > Lasiurus > Lasiurus borealis. Next base: position 5,597 of record PVJN01023558.1, on the reverse strand, counting down.
GGCATTATCCCCTCTCCACCTGCTCACTAAATCCTGTTAAAAAGAGCCAGAGGGCCCTAACCCATTTGGCTCAGTGGACAGAGCATAGGCCTGTGAACTAAAGGGTTCCAGGTTCGATTCTGGTCAAGGGCATGTACTTTGGTTGTGGGCACATCTCCAGTAGGGGTAGCTGATTAATGCTTTTCTCTCTCATTGATGTTTCTAACTTTCTATTCCTCTCCCTTCCTCTCTGTAAAAAATTAATAAAATGTATTTTTTTAAAAAGAGCTGGAAGTCAATACTAGGCCTCCTCACACCCTCCCTCATTGCCCAAACCCCAGACTCACTAAGAATGTAGTTGAAGAGATTGCAGTAGTTATAATAGGATTCAAACCTCTGTTCCAAGGAAGGTCCCCCCTGTAAAGAGAGCAGAGACATCAGGACACAGATCATTAATTTCAATGTGTTACTCATGGTGTCCCATGACCGCTGAAAACAAATACAGGAGAACTGACGTCTGCTCTGTCCTTCTTAATATGCAAAGAGCACTCCAGCAAGAGGGAAGACAAAAGTGCTATGACAGTTCCAAGAGACACTGAGTGCCAGACCACAGTGGTCAGGTTTTTTTTATTAATGTTTTTGTTTTTTTTTAAGAGAGGAAGGAAGAGGAAAGGAGAGAAACATTGATGCGAGAGAGCAAAGCATCCATTGGCTGCCTCCTATGCACTCCCTTACTGACGATCAAGCCCAAAACCCAGGCATGTGCCAGACTGGGAATTGAACCAATAATCTTTCACTGTACAGAAGAGGTCCAACCCACTGAACCACCCTAGCCAGGGCCTCAATGATCAGGTTTTAAGGCTACAAGCTTAACCAAACAATAGGGAATAGGCATGCACATCCAGCAAAGCAGAGGAAGAAAGGTTTCAGCAAAAACAGTACTAACAAAGGCAAAAAGGTAAAACTGTGGGGCTTTAAGGTAAAAAGAGACAATGCTACACTGGACTACACCGGGCCAGGAATGAGGAGGTCTTTAAGGTCCAAACAAGAATCTAGAAAAAAAAATCTAAGCCAGGAGGTCAGCAAATCCAGCATCACCTGTTTTAGTAAAGTTTTATTTTCAACACAGCCATGACCAGACTCATTGTCTACAGCACACTGAATAAACTCAAGAGATTATAACCTTTAAAGACTAAAATACTATCTGGGCCCTACCCGGTTTGGTTCAGTGGATGGAGCATCGGCCTGCAGCCTGAAGGGTCCCAGATGATTCGGTCAAGGCATCTACCCCGGTTATAGGATTGATTCCCTAGTCAGGGTGGGGTGTCAGGCAACCAATCAAAGTGTCTCACATCAATGTTTCTCTGTCTCTCCCTCTCCCTTCCACTCTCTAAAAATCAGTGCAAAAACATAGCTGAGGATTAACAACAACAAAAAAACTTAAGTGGGCAAGAGTGGAAACCAAAACCAGCTTAGCAACTACTTCCTAGTTCAGGTACCTATAATAATAAAAGGGTGATATGCTAATTAGACCGGACATCCTTCACAGGTCCTTCCTGACAAAAGCCAAGGCCGGAGGGAAGCCAGCCTGGGTCCTGGGTGCTCGCAGGCGGCCCAGGTTCGGGGTGCCTTGCCAGCAGCCCAAGAAGGGAAGCAACCTGGGTCCCAGGTGCTGGAGGAAGCCGAGGGAAGGAAGGCCTACTCTTGCATGAATTTCCGTGCATCAGGCCTCTAGTGAGAAGATAATGCCTTGCACTAGGATAGCAGCAGTGGTAAAAGATAGTTGGTTTCAAGAAGTATGGTGAAGGTACAGCTGAACAAGATTTGCTGCAAGATTGATGTCAAATGAGAGAAAAGTCAAGATTGAGACCAATGCCCAGCCGGACATCCTCCACAAAAACAGTACTAACACAGGCAAAAAGGTAAACCGTGGGGCCTTAAGGTAAAGTTGAGTAATGACCTATGAACCAGGTCAGGGTTCAATTCCCGGTAGGGGGATGTGCCCAGGTTGTGGGCTTGATCCCCCATAGGGGACGTGCAAAAACAGCTGATCAATGATTCTATCTCGTCAGTGATGTATGTTTGTTTCTCTCTCCCTCTCCCTTCCTCTCTGAAATCAATAAAATTAAAAAAAAAAAAAAAAAGATACCAAGGTGTTTAGTACAGGTAACTGAGACTGGTGGTATCATTTATTGAGATAATGAACATGGGTTAAACAGGTTTAGAGAGAAAATAAGAGTTCAATTTGAAGCACTTTAAACTTAAGATGACTATTTGACAGCCAAGTGGAGGTATTGAACAGTAAATAAAATCTAATCTGGAGAGACTGGAGCCTAAGAGATTTTTAAGTCACTGATGTATATAAATACTGCAGATATTTTTTATTTATTTTTTGTTGTTGTTAAATACTCACCCAAGGATATTTTTTCCATTGATCTTTGGAGAGTGGAAGGGAGGGAGATGGGAAGAGAGAAAGATCAATGTGAGAGACACATCGATTGGCTGCCTCCAACACGCACCCCAACTGGGGCCAAGGATTTAACCTGCAACCCAGGTATGTGCTCTTGACTGACAATCAAACCTGTGACCCTTTATTGCACAGGCCACCACTTAACCACTGAGCAAACCAGCCAGGTCCAATGTATTATTTTAAGAGGTTTCAGGCACTTTAAAATTTAGAAATTAAGAAGAAAAGAATTAAGCAAGTGCCCAAAGTTGAACTAATGTGGTAAAAAGAACCCTGGTGTCACAATAAGACTGATTTGGGTTTGAGTTTGTCACTTAACTAGAAATTTGATACAAAGCAACCTCTTCGCATCTCAGTTTGCTTATTTTGCAGAATCACTGTGGGACTTGACACATGTGGATGTATTCCAAGAGCCCAGCACTGTGCCTGGCAAACAGTGACAGTTCTATTCATGTTTCAGAGAGAAGGAGGCTCTGTGGCAATACTGAGGGGAAAAGGACATTCCAAGCAGATGCAGCACAGGATGCTAGAACACACTATTAGGATGGCAGCCTGTAAACCAGTGCACAGTGATGAGTGCCCAGCCAGGGAGAACTGGGGATGGAAAAATTAAAAAGGACAGACAGGCCATGCATGTTAGTTTGTCTGGAATAATACCCGGCTTTCTAGACTCAATTCTCCCACTGCCATTTCTTAAAACGTGCCAACCACTCTTGGGCACTGAACCAATATAAACCAGGGACTGTGTTCCGGGGACGAAATGGCAGAAAGTTAAAAAAACTGCCAGAAGCCTGGCTGGTGTAGCTCAACCGTTGAGAATCGAATCAAGCCAGGAACCAAGGGGCCACTGGTTCAATTGCCGGTCAGGGCACAAGCCCAGGTTGGAGACTCAATACCCCGTGGGGGGCGTACAGGAGGCAGCCGATCAATGATGTTCCTCTCTCATCATGGATGTTTCTATCTCTCTATCCCTCTTCCTTCCACTGTCCCTTAAAAAAAAAAAGTCAATAAAATATATTTAAAAAAGCAAAAACCTGCCAGCAATGTTTAAATACTTACACTGACTTTGGCATATATGTGCCTGTAGTATAATTCTTTGTACAAAATCAGGAAGACAGCATCTGAAAGAGATGGCAAAGGGGTACACTTTAGTTATGTATAAAACAACTAAGGAATTCTGGCAGTTTTAGCCCCTTGGAGGCAGTAATTGGATAAACATGATTTCAGAGACTAAACAGCTAAACTCTAACACTTACATCTAAAAATACATGCAACATGCCGAAACCGTTTGGCTCAGTGGATAGAACGTCGGCCTGCGGACTGAAAGGTCCCAGGTTCGATTCCGATCAAGGGCATATACCTTGGTTGCAGGCACATCCACAGTAGGGGGTGTATAGGAGACGGCTGATCGATGTCTCTCTCTCATGGATATTTCTAACTCTCTATCCCTCTCCCTTCCTCTCTGTAAAAAATAAATAAAATATATTAAAAAGAAAAAAAAGTATATTATGAGACCCCCTAATGTTCTTTTTTTTTTTTATAAGTTCTTTTTTTTTTTACATCTGATTGCTTTGTAGGAAGCAATCTGTAACAGGGAGACTTTTTAAAAAATATATATTTTATTGATTTTTTAGAAAGGAAGGGAGACAGTTAGAAAGATCAATGAGAGAGACATCGATCAGCTGCCTCTTGCACGCCCCCTACTGGGGATATGCCCGCAACCAAGGTACATGTCCTTGATCACAATCGAACCTGGGACCTTTCAGTCCACAGGCCGATGCTCTATCCACTAAGCCAAACTGGTTTCGGCCCTAATGTTCTTAATGTAGTAATATTACATTCTTATAGGCAAATAGGCACTAAGATATAGGCTCTATTTATATAGAGTATAAGGTCTGAACAACATAAAAAATAACATTTTTTTCAGAGAGTTCTAAACCTATTTAATGATGATACTAATAATAAGTTAAAAAAAAGTTAGGAAAAAAAAGCGTAAGACGTATACATTGAAAACTATAAAATGTTGCTAAAAGAAAATAAAGACCTCAATAAATGGAAAAACATCCAGTGTCCATGGACTAGAGGACTTAATATTAAAATGGAAATACTTCAGCCTAGCTGGCGTTGCTCAGTGGTTGATATCGACTTGTGATGAACCAGATCATGGTTCGATTCCCAGTCAGGGCATATACATGGGTTGTGGGCTTCTTCCCTGGTAGGGATGTGCAAGAGGCAGCCAGTCAATGATTCTCATTATTGATGCTTCTTTCTTTTTTTAATATATATATTTTTTATTGATTTCAGAGAGAACGGGGAGAGATAGAAACATCAATGATGAGAATCATTATTGGCTACTTTCTGCACATCCCCTAGTGGGGATTGAGCCTGCAACCTGGATATATGCCCTTGAACGGAATCAAACCTGGGACTCTTCCTTCAGTCTTTAGGCTGATGCTCTATCCACTGAGCCAAACTGGCTAGAGCAATAAAAATATTTTTAAATGGCAATACTACAAAAGGAGAAACAATTAAAAATAGAAATAAAATAAAATGGCAATGCTCCCTCAAATTGGTCTTCAAGTATACCCAATCCCTATAAAAATCTCAGCTGACTTTTTTGCAGAAATTGATGAGCTGATACTAAAATTCATACAGAAATCCAAAACATTAAGAAAAATCAAAATAATCTTTAAAAAGGGCACCTCTCAATTTCAAAACTTACTGCAAAGCTACAGTAATCAAGAAAGTGTAGTACATGCCCAGCCCATGTGGCTCAGTGTCAATCCAGGAACCAAAAAGTCAGGGTTCGATTCCTAGTGAAGCCACATCCCCAGGTTGCGGGAGGCAGACAATTGATGATGTTTCTTTCTTTTTTTTCTTTTCTTTTAATATTTTTTATTGATTTTTTACAGAGATGAAGGGAGAGGAATAGAGTTAGAAACATCGATGAGAGAGACATCGACCAGCCGCCTCCTGCACGCCCCCTACTGGGGATGTGCCCGCAACCAAGATACATGCCCTTGACCGGAATCGAACCTGAGACTTTTCAACCTTCATTAACCAAGTTACTTCAAGGGGCTATGCACCAAGCCCCAGGGAAAAAAATGGTAAACAAAACAGATGCAGATCATACTGAGCTCCTAATGACCCC